>SJYA01007105.1:0-19300 GCA_006410615.1 Neotragus moschatus
CTACTCCATTTCTTCCGAGGGATTCCTGCCCACAGTAGTAGATATAATGGTCATCTGAGTTAAATTCACACATTTCAGTCCATTTCAGTTCGCTGATTCCTAGAATGTCAAAATTTACTCTTGCCATCTCTTGTTTGACCACTTCCCATTTGCCTTGATTCATGGACCTGACATTCCAGGTTCTTGTGCAATATTGCTCTTTACAGCATCGGACCTAGCTTCTATCACCAGTCACATCCACAGCCTGGTTTTGTTTTTGCTTTGTCTCCATCCCTTCATTCTTTCTGGAGTTAATTCTCCACTGATCTCCAGTAGCATATTGGGCACCTACCAACCTGAGGAGTTCCTCTTTCAGTATCCTATCATTTTGTCTTTTCATACTGTTCATGGGGTTCTCAAGGCAAGAATACTGAAGTGGTTTGCCATTCCCTTCTCCAGTGGACCACATTCTGTCAGAACTCTCCACCATGACCTGCCCATCTTGGGTTGCCCCATGGGCATGGCTTAGTGTCATTGAGTTAGACAAGGGTGTGGTCCTAGTGTGATTAGATTGACTAGTTTTCTGTGAGTATGGCATCAAAGGGCAGACACACTGAAACCATACTCACAGAAAGCTAGTCAATCTAATCACACTAGCACTATACTCTTGTCTAACTCAATGAAATCCTGAACTATAGTCCATCTTATATTCAAGCATGGAATAGGAAGTCAACTGGGGACAGGCTTGAATCTCATCTTGGTCTTCCTCAACAAAACGGAGCAACCTTCCACAAAAGGTTATTTTACGGATTAATAAGCTGATGAATGCAAAGCATTCAGCCCAGGGCCAGGCACAGCAAGAAATAGAAAACCTATAGCTATCACTACGATTTGACCGTTCTTGTGGATTATAAATTCGCTGAAACACTGAAAGGCGAAGTGTCATGATATTTGCAACTTACTTTCAAACAGTTCCAGGAAAGAAAAAAAGTGTTTTATCTTTAATCCCTAACCCTAATCCCATGGGTACGCCACATTTCATGATGTACATGAAACCTCACTGTCATTGACAGCTCCCCAGTCACGCTCTCCATGTGTCTGCTTTATCCACCGCTTCAGACTCTCACCTCTCCAGCTCTCCAAACCTGTGACTCCATCCTCCAGCTCTTAATAATCTTCTGATGTGACTTCTGTTTTGATAACTGATTTAGTTTCTCTTTCTTTCTGGCTTGTGGTAAATCCTTTGTCATGATTTTGTCAATTCGAGAAGGAAATGGCAATCCACTCCAGTATTCTTGCCTGGAGAATCCTGTGGACCGAGGAGCCTGGTACGCCACAGTCCATGGGGTCGCAAAGAGTCGGACACGACTGAGCGACTTCACTTTCACTTTCAATTAACTTTTTTAACTTAAAATGCAAACTTTCATGTATATTTGTGGTAAAATAGATATTTCAATCTATCCTGAAACATAGAGAGGAGAACAAACAAAGGTCGACCTTCTCTTTACTTTATGGATCCACTTCTCAAAACAAGCACTTTTCATAGTCTAGCATGTATTCTCTCAGGTCATTTCTCTATCCATATTCAAGTTCAGTTCAGCCGCTCAGTCATGTCTGACTCTTTGAGACCCCATGGACTGCAGCACGCCAGGCCTCCCTGTCCATCACCAACTCCTGGAGTCCACCCAAACTCATGTCCATTGAGTCAGTGACACCATCCGACCATCTCATCCTCTGTCCTCCCCTCCTCCTCCTGCCCTCAATCTTTTCCAGCATCAGGGTCTTTTCAAATGAGTCAGCTCTTCGCATCAAGTGGCCAAAGTATTGGAGTTTCAGTTTCAGCATCAGTCCTTCCAATGACTATTCAGGACTGATTTCCATATACAAAGATAGGTGCATTTCTATCTTTTTTCTTATCTTATTACATTGACTTGGACTTTTATAATGATGTGAATTACCAGTAATAACAAATAACCGTAAATTATTTCTGACTTTCCCCCTTTCCAGTTATATTCCCGTTTTAAATTATATTTTTTTTATAGTCTCTGCCAAAATAAAGTCTTATTAGTGGGACTAGCCTAATTTCTCTACAGGTAAGAAAAATCGACCAATTAGACTCTTAACTCCTTAAAGCGAGAACTACTTCTTACACTTTGCATTTCCTTTTGGACTTTTTCATTCATTTGCTGTCGCCACTTGTTCCGTAAAAGGACTAAATAAAAGTTACCTTTATCTAGAAGTGAAGTCAGTTTTGCTACAGATTAGCTCTGATGTACTAGAAGTGCGCCATGACTGTTCTGCAAAATGCCGTTGGAGGCTGAAAACTGAAACTTAATAGCTTCTAGCAGAACATACTTCAAGCAAGTTTTGTCATTTTAGTCCTGCCATGACTGACAATTAAGTGACTACATGCAATAATCTGCCTAAATAAAAGCGGCAAATGAAAAGCTAACAAGACATGCTACCTCATTTTATTTATTCATTTTTTGGTAAAATCCAATAAAACCTATTGACATACCCATTTCTAGGGCTGGAGTGGAGATGAGCAGAAAGGATGATTGGCAAAAGTAGGCCATCGCTATAGTGACCACAACGCATCCACAGCAATGCAATTTCCCAGCAAAGTCAGTGAGCTGACCACACGGGCATAATATCCAGTCTGTTAGACCATAGGAATACGGTGCAGAAAACTGCACCCACAGTCATTAACCTTCTGCATTTTGCTGTAAGGAGTTTGAGCAGATGGAGTCATTGAACTTTTTGTTATTGGTCATGAGAGTACGTTCTGGAGTAAATTTTATCCTGTTGAACTATATCTTAAAAAGGCTGCTATAAAAAAATCCTAAGTCAATGTATCTTGCTATCATTTTTGTTCTTGTGGTCATGATGTCTTTTCAATTATTAGACTTGTGTATGAGAAAATTCGTACTCTTGGAAAACCAGTGAAGTCTGTCAAATTAAAATGCAAAGAAAAAACTGGTATTTTCTTTTAAGTGGTAAATGACTAATTCTGGGTTTTTTAAGGTGGAAGCAATGCATTTTCTCTTTGACAGTGGTTAGCTTCACGCTATAGTGACGCTGTGTAACGTAACTGAGACCCGGAACGTCAGCCTTAATTTGCACGTTCTCTGTCCTCTGCACCCTGGGTTCAAAAAGAAATGACAGCCTAAAATCAGGTAGAACTCACGGTGCTGCATCAGAAGACTTCATGTCAGAAAGGAAACTGACTTCTTTGATCTGAGCTTAGGTTTAAAGTAATCGCGTTGTCTGCAGAATTCAATTCTCTACTAGATAATCTCAGCCTATTTTCAAAGTTGTCTCCCAACAGTGTTTCTCCACCTATTTTTTCATTATTACTCCCTATCAACCTTTTTAGACAACATTTCCCCTAATTGCCCCCTCTCTCATGAATTTTAATACTACAGTTATATTGTATATATCTATACGTAACATAATCTATGCTTTATCCATAAAAAGGGTAGGTTTTTCACCAACAAAATCAGTTTTTACTCCTTTGGGGTGCTATCATCCCTGTTGAGAATGCATGAAGTCAAATTCGCTCAGTCATGTCCAACTCTTTGCAACCCCATGGAATATACAGTCCGTGGAATTCTCCAGGCCAGAATACTGGAGTGGGTTTCCCTTTTCCAGTGGATCTTCCTGACCCAGGAATTGAACTGGGGTCTCCTGCGTTGCAGGTGGATTCTTTACCAACTGAGCTATTAGCGAAGCCTTGGAAGCTGTGGGCTTCCCTGGTGGCTCAGAGGTTAAAGTGTCTGCCTCCAATGCGGGAAACCTGGTTTCTATCCCTGGGTCGGGAAGATCCCCTGGAGAAGGAAATGGCAACCACTCCAGTATTCTTGCCTGGAGAATCCCATGGACAGAGGAGCTTGGTAGGCTACAGTCCACGGGGTCACAAAGAGTCGGACACGACTGAGTGACTTCCCTTTCACTTTCACTTTGAGAATGCATGGTGCACCTTTGAAATTCACATGTGTATCTGAACGTATTTTACTTTCCTTCTCTTGTACAGAATTCATAGTTATTTCAGCAACTCAAATTTAACATTTACAAATTTAAGTAGATAAAATTTAATTTAAATAGATTAAACTTAAGAAAAATTTGGAAAAATATATAAATATTTTTAGATATGGTAAGCTTGGATAAAACACCAGGCTGACTTCAAAATTATTTTTTTCTGAGAATATTCATTGACCTCAGCATTTGTTTATGCTATTAACTGGGAAAAAAGCAACATACAAAATTATATAAAGATAGTTTATAAATGTTTTAAAAATATAGACATACATGTATACATATGATTGGAAAATACTCATTAAAATGTGGATTTCTGTCTCAACCTTAAACATGTATTTCCAAGTTTTCTATTATGAGTTTGCATCACTATTAGAGTTGAGGAAAAATGGTTATCAACCAAATATTTATTGAAATTAGCTCATACCAGGGAAAAATGGAATCATGTGTATTTTATAATACTTGAAGTAATGTATTTCTGTAGCCTTTGGGGAAATGTTTCGGCTTTTTGTTTACATGTCATAAATAATGGTACACAATTTCCAGTCCTTTATCTCCTTAGTATTTTCAATGCTTCCTCAGCAAAAGCATTGACCCTTAACAAATGACAAATTGACAATGACCTAGGTCTTTAGAAACTATCCTTCTGTAGAATAAACTTTAATGTATTTCAAGGCTACAGGGGAATCACTCAGCAAGCAAACGTTTGCTGATGAGCTTTTAAAGAGAGTGAATCCCTAAGCAACGACAAGCCATTATGCACTTGATTCCAACAGAGCCTGTTCAACATGACTCAGAGCTGAACATCAGCGACTCGGGCTACCCAAGGAAAGGCACTTCAAACATCATTTGAGTAACGCAGTTCACAGAGTGCTCCTACCTGATGCTCCCAACAACCCTGCATGTCCCTTGATCATTATTTGTGGGTACACATGGGGCAAATGAAAGAATTGATATTCCAACCCAAGACTTTGACTTCGAGTTCTGCATCCTCTCTTTCTTTGGACCATTCTTTCTTCCTAAATAAAATCGGTGAGTACTTTAATAAGCATGAGTAAAGTAACTAAAGCAATTAACCAGGACTTACAATCTTACCAAGAATGGTTTGCTATCTGTTTAGTTCAGTCACTCAGCCATCCAGCTCTTTGCGACCCCATGGACTGCAGCACACCAGGCTTCCCTGTCCATCACCAACTCCCGGGGTTTATTCAAACTCATGTCCATCGAGTTGGTGATACCAGCCAACCATCTCATCCTCTGTCATCCCCTTCTCCTCCCACCTTCAATCTTTCCCAGCATCAGGGTCTTTTCAAATGAGTCAGCTCTTTGCATCAGGTCGCCAAAGTATTGGAGTTTCAGCTTCAGCATCAGTCCTTCCAATGAATATTCAGGACTGATTTCCTTTAGGATGGACTGGTTGGATCTCCTTGCTGTGCAAGGGACTCAACTAACCAGAACATACAACCTCACCAACACCAGTTTGCTGTAGAGCAGAGTTGAAACATACCCCACTCACTCCCACACTCCTGTGGCCCCGCAGAAAGACCCACTGGCGGCCCAGGGCTGGCCTGCAGCCCTGCAGGAAGGCTCCTCCCAGACCGCCATCACCAGGCTCTGCCTCAAAGCCTGGGTCCTCTCCTCCAGTATTTGCAGGCTTTAGAAGAGGGAGCGAAGGGTGAAGGGATGAGACCACAGCGCTTCAGACAGCCAGGCAGGGAGTCTGCGCCCTGGTGGACTTTGAGGATTCTCAGCACCTGGCATTCAGCAGGGGGCATGCTGTAGCGCACACCGCTCGTCTGGGCAACTCCAGGTCAGCCCCGCTCACCCACCCCCACTGGCATACATTCAGAACACCAGCCCGAACACCAAACACCTCAGACTACACCTCTGCATGACGGAGCCACTCAGTCTATATTGGAATGGAAAAGCAGCTTACTTGGTAAAAATATATAGGACTTCACTGCTGAGCCAATGGTTAAGAGTCCTCCCACCGACTCAGGAGACGAGGGTTCGCCCCTGGTCGGGGAAGATTCCACTTGCTGTGGGGCAACTCAGCCCGTGAGCCACAACTGAAGGAGGAAACAGACAGAGCTGGACTCCATCTCAGGCTAGGCCGCGAACATTAGGCTACACACATGGTCTCCCTCCCAATGGACTCTGAACTTTGTGTTTCTGGTGTCTATAGAAGTGGCATACTGATGGAAAACCAGACCCCCGGATAAAAGAGCCTCAGGACTCGGACTTGGACTCTCCGTTGCCTAAAAGAATATGCTAATTATCTCTGTAACAAAACAAAGTGGTAAATTCCTGTTTATCGGGATATGACCACAGGGCTATTGATAAATATCCACTTTTTATCTAGTCTTGTGACACATGAATCATGGGTTAGCTTTGATCGTATCTCTTTTACCTTGTCCAGACTAGTTTCAAGGAATTTGGGGAGGTGGGTTTGGGCACGTACACTTAGGGTATATAAGGTTTTCCCAAAAACGGGTCGGGGTCCTTGGCTGAGAGGAGACTCTGCCTCGGGCCCGCCAGTGTAATGAACTGCACTCCACTATCCGCATCGTCCTTCGGAGTGTTTTTGTTTCCCGGGACGCGTGGCTACAACACAACCACTGAGCCCACGTTCGAGAGCCTGTGCTCCACAACAGGAGAAGGCCCCATGCTCAGAAGCCCGAGCACCGCAGCAGAGAATAACCCCTGCTCAGTGGCGTCCAACTCTGTGCGACCCCACGGGCGGCAGCCCCCCAGGCTCCTCTGTCCGTGGAATTTTCCAGGCAAGAATTTTGGAGCCAGTTGCCATTTCCTACTCCAGGGGATCTTCTGGCCCAGGGATGGAACCTGCATGTCTTGTGCCTCCTGCTTTGGCAGGCGGGTTCTTTACCACTGTGCCACCTGGGAAGCCCCACACCCCCACGAGAACTGGTAAAAGGAAAAAGACAATTTCAAAAGCTGATAAGGATGCAGAGAAATGGAAACTCTTAGACTCTGATAGCCGGTAAGTAAAATGCCGCAGCTGCTTGGGAAAGTAATTTGGTAGCTTACTATATAGTTAAATGTTTACCTATCCCATGATTTAGTCATTGAACTTCCAGGTTAGGGTTAGGGTTAGGGTTGAACTTTTGGGTATGTATCCCAGAGAAATGAAAACATGTATCTACCTCAATAAATGTGTGTGGAGACTTCCCAGGTGGTCCAGCGGTTCAGAATCGCCTGCCAGTGCAGGGCATGCAGGTCTGATGCCTGGTCTGGGAAGACTCCACATGCTGTGGAACAACTAAGCCCAGGAGTCACAAGTACTGAGCCCACATACTACAAGTACTGAAACCCGCGCAAGCCTGGAGCCCGTGTTTCACAAGAAGGGAAGTCACTGCAAAGAGGAGTCCACGCACCACACTAGAGAAAAACCCGCGTGCAGCAACGAAGACCCAGTGCCGCCAAAAGTGGAGAGAGAACTGTGCCGTGGGTGTGCACAACAGCGCTGTTCACAACAGCCCCAGGCTGAAAGCAACCCAGACGTTCATCACAGAGGAGTGAGCAAACTGCGGTATGGACTACCACTCAGTAATTCAAAAGGAGCTTCGGTAATGTAGGTAAATCTACATAAATCATAAATAAATTACATGAATAATGTAGATAAATCTCAAAACCTTTATGTGAACGATGCAAAAGAATATAGACGGTAGAATTCCATTCACATAAAACTCTAAGCCTGCCGCCCTCATATTCACAGTGATAGAGGTCAGAGCAGGGGGTGCCTAAGAGGGGATGGGGGGAAGCAGGGGGCGTTGACCGCCGCGGGGCGGGATGGGCCTCTGCTGGGTGACGGGGACATCCACACGAGTGTGTGCTGGTGAGCAGGCAGACACGTGCGCCACCTCATCAGACGCGGTACTTTAAGTCTGTGCATTTTATTGTACGTAAACTATGCCTCGATGATTTGATTAATACCAAGTTTTAACCCACGTGTTTTCTAAAAATAAAATGCACAATACTCTGTAACTCAAAAACAACAAGAGCATTCCTTTCACAGAAGCTACTGATTAAAGTCTATGAGCCTTTCTGTCTGGGCACATATAAGGATATAAAGCGAGGAAGTGAAGTCACTCAGTTGTGTTTGACTCTTTGTGGCCCCATGGACGGAGGAGACGGAGGAGCTGCTCCTCCGTCCATGGGATGGAGATCCTGTAAGTACGGAGGATCTCACCTAATCAAGGTTTCACTGCTTGTGTTTAAATCAAATCTACCCTCTTAAGACTGTGGGACCTTATGCTTTCATTCTATTACCATCCTGACCCCTCTGGGGATGTGTGTGTGTGTATCTGCGTGTGTCTATGTATATGTTTCCATAAGCAACAGATAGAGAGTCCCTTGGACTGCAAGGAGATCCAGCCAGTCCATTCTGAAGGAGATCAGCCCTGGGATTTCTGCCCTAGGATTTCTTTGGAAGGAATGATGCTGAAGCTGAAGTTCCAGTACTTTGGCCGCCTCATGAGAAGAGGTGACTCATTGGAAAAGACTCTGATGCTGGGAGGGATTGGGGGCAGGAGGAGAAGGGGACGACAGAGGATGAGATGGCTGGATGGCATCACAGACTCTATGGGCGTGAGTCTGAGTGAACTCCGGGAGTTGGTGATGGACAGGGAGGCCTGGCGTGCTGTGATTCATGAGGTCGCAAAGAGCGGGACACGACTGAGCGACTGAACTGAACTGAAAGCCAGTTATTGGTCAAAGATGGTCAACGGACAACTCTACTGACATGGAGCTAGGCTATACATTTTGAGCTCTGAAGTGACAAACTGAAATCATTTTATTTCAGGGCCTGTGTTTTGTGTGAACCATGGTAGGTACCCAACAAGCGTTATTGAATGAATGAGTGATTGAATAAGTGAACAAGTCAGCTTTCATCCTTCACTCACTATAAACATTTTATTTAGTGGCACCAAAAATCCCACCTGGCTTTAATGTCCCTTGCCACCTACTCTATGTAAGCATATAATTCAAATAAGCAACAGCAAAAAAAAAAAAAAAAGAAAGAAAGAAAGAAACACTGAGAGCAATCAAAAAGAAGTATATATGATATGAACAGGGAAAATCCGAGATAGCATCTAAGAGGATATTTTCTCTCCTTCCTCTGACACTTGTTACAACCAAATGTTTTCTGATTCAAACAGAAAAAGGTTGGGACTTCCATGGTGCTCCAGTGGTTAAGATGTCACCCAGCAATGCAGTGGGTGGGGTTCCATCCCTGGTAGGGGAGCTAAGATCCTACATGCCTTAGGGCCAAAAAAACCAGAACATAAAATGGAAACAATATTGTAACAAATCCAATAAAGAGTTTTTAAAAATGGTTCACATAAAGAAAGTTTTTTAAAAAGTTGTTTAGTATTTCTAATGAAAAAGTAATAGAGTCCATGAAATTCTGGCTTTGATCCTGGATAGATAGAGGGGGCATGATAGGATAAAAATTTGAATATGAATATGAATGGTTCTGTATCATTGTTAAATTTCCTGATTTCAGTAACTTTGCTATGGTTGCGTAAGAGGATATCTTAGGTCTTAGAAAATATATGCTGAAAGATCTCAGGGTAAAGAGAAAAAGTCTATCATAAATAGTGTGGAAAATATAGGAAACTATAAAGAACACGAAAATCACCCACAATGCCATCACCCAGAAAAAAGGTAGTTTTGGAGACACACAGTTTTCATTTCTCATTTAAGTACAAGCCTACATCACTCAACAGCCTTAGGAAAGTTTTTTCAGTGGTTGGAGAGTTCCGTGACCCGTTTGACCATGTACCTATTATTACACGCTGGAACTGTTGCAACGTCTTCACTACTGAAATTACACGGTGATAGCCTGTGGCACATTCCCCTGTCCTAAGAGACTAGCATTTCCATATGATGTTGAGAATGAGGAAGGGAGCTCAGCCTGCATCACAGAGCTAATGGATTGATTGATTAGCTGGAGGGAGGCCAGTGGTGCCTTGAAAGAGGCACCTGTCCGCTGTCTAAGTGAGGTCCCCACGGAAAGGTGGCCACAGCCCACCTCTGTCCCGCCCAAAGCTGCGTCTGTCACGACGCCCACAGGGAGACAGTGGCTACCCTTCACACTCACCTAGCTTTCTCTGTTCAAAACTCATTGCATGTCTGTTCAGAGGAAAATGAATTCTCACGAAATTTGGTCATCTTTTTGTTGTGGTTGCCATATAGCATGTTTGGAATCTTATCTAACTAGGGATGGAAGCTGTGCCCCCTAACCACTGGACCACCAAGAAGTCCCTGCTCACCGCTTTTTAACCCCACGGCAAGCGGGATGTGTGTTAGTACTGACCTGGGGAAAGCTGGAAGCACACGCTGTCCAATAGGACTGGCTGTGATAAAAAATGTTCTTTATCCATGCTGTCCAACCCAGTAGCCGACAGCCACGTATGACAGGCGTGCTTTCAAGATGTGGCAGCTGCGAGTGAGGAAATGGAAGCTTTAACTCTAAGAAATTTTAAAATTTAAACAGCCATACGTGCTGTGTGGTTGCTGTATTGGACAGTGAGCAGTATGGCCATGAAAGGTGTGGTTCCTGGGCCTGCAAGCTTGTTAGAAGACGGGAGTCTCAAGCCCTGCCCCGGCTTGCTGAGTCAGAACCGGCATTAACGAGACCCCAGGAGACTCACGCGGTCGGGCAATTCTGGGTTAAGTTGCCCTGTATCCAGAAGGAGACACGTCAGCCAGTCTTCAACATCATCTTATGAAGAGGCCTGAGCTGGGAGCTGTGGGGTTAGAGAAGATGGGAGAACATTTGGAGCTTCTCCTTTTTACACACTTTGCTGGTTCGATTTTGAGTCAACAAGGATGGATGGCCTTTAAGATTTGTAACACAATCAAGATGAAAAGGAAGGTGGAATCACCTACAGGCTGAGTACAGTTAGCCCTCCTGTCTTGGGGCTAGCTCACGGGAAGGGAACAGCGCCGGCTTCTGACGGGCGGACCGACTCGAACTCAAGGACAGAGGCGCATACCACACAGGAGTGCGGGCCCCCTGCCGCTCTCTCATCCCAAGAAGACCCTCCGTATTTAGTATAAACTTAATTAATGCACTTCTCAACACTCTGTTGCTGCCATCCGAGAGCGGTTAATGAAATTCACCCTTTCTGAGCCAACAACCTAACCATCAGGACTGGTTGGCATCCAGATCAATATTGCCTGTGGAACTGAACTGAAGCAAGTACTTATGTGAATTCTGGGTTTAATGAGGTTTTTCAACTAAAGAACACATTTCCTTTCCACGGAAGCTAATCCTCAAAGAGAAAAAATTCTAGGAAAAAGTAACTGAAAAATTCCTGACCTTGGGGGTGGGGATAGAAGTTGAGAAAAAGAAATATTAAAACTTAATCAATATGATCCTCTTAAAAGTACTCATCAGAAAAAGATTATTAGCTATATCAAATAATAAAGAGATTTCATAAAGAGATTTCTTCTCTATTATTTTCTTTCTTATTATCTTCTTATTAGTATCTTATTGTTATCTTATTATCTTCTTTCTTATTATTAGCTATATCAAATAATAAAGAGATTTCTTCAGTTGTAAATTATATCCCAGTGGCCCTCAAACTTTTGGGTTATACTATACACCATGAAAATAATTTTACACACTGATACTCACACCACACATATAACTTTACTAAACACAAAAGTTTATCCCTACCCTAAGACTGACTGTTTTCTATTTTATTGTACATTATTGTATATATTCTATCCTATTTCAGTGTTTTGAAAGTGCTTGTTATAACCTGCAACACTAGCTTCATAACCTACTACGTCAAGAACTGTAACTTGCAAAACACTTTTGAGATAAGAGAGGAAAAGGAGAAGAGAAGTTGATCGATTGATCAACTGATTGATTCAAGAAAGAGCAAAAGGCAGATAAGCCGTACAAGAGGCGGGGAGGAGGGGAGAGAACGTCAGAAGTAGAAGAGGGCGAGCGAGGAAGGGCGGCCGGCCCCAGTCCCTTCAATCTGCCTTGCTCGGGCAGCTCCTGCCGGCCCTAGGGGTGTTCTCTCGCCCACAAGCCTGACCGCATCCTCCTGCTCTGGGCTCCCATGCTCTCCCAGTGTCCCGATTCCCTTATTCTGCGGCCAATTCCCTCTTAGTCACCTGAAGGCATTTTGTTTTTTTGCACTAAGACTACCAAGTCCTCCGGGGGGGCCTCTGCCAGCTTCTTCCATCTCTTTCTCCATGCTTCTGCTGATGGTGTCTGCTTCCCCTTGACTGTCTCAGCTTCTCTTTGCCTCTATTTCTTCTCTCTCTTCGCCTCCTGACTGCCTCTCCCCGTGACTGCCTATGACCAGACCAATGCCAAACACTGCGCATGAGCACAGTAAAGGGTAAGCCGGTCAAGTGAAGTTGTGGGGCGCTGCTTCTGAAACTCTGAGCACCCCGAGACCTTGGAGAAGACCCTTGCAGACCACCAAGGCTACCTGGCTTCCGTACGAAGACACCCTGGCTGGGGAGTTCTGTTGTCTGTGACTGTGAATAGAGTTGATGTGATCGTGGTATCAAGAGAAAGGATAAATAACCAGAGAGGCTTCTGCAAATGGCAGCCTGTGGAAGGAGAAGTTTGTGAGGACACAGTGGCAGACTGTGGGTAGGAGTCTCCAGCAGGAAGCCGGGTAGCGGGCTGGACCAATGCCCACTCCGGGACATTCGGGATCTAAACCACTTACAGCAACAGAAGGAAGGACAGGGGAGGAGCAGTGCTGTCAAAGAAGAGCCTCAAGTTACCGTCTTGGCCTCCTTAGCCTGGGCCAGGGTTTTAAAACCCAAAAGAGCCGGGAATCCTATGAGAGCTATTCCAAAGCTAACCCTGTGCCCACTCTTCGAAGCTCTTGAAACCTCAGAGCACACGGATGAAAATTAAATTACTCCAAGGGGAAAAAAAAAAAAAATTACTCCAAGGAGGAAAAACACAGGAGAGGAGTTTTTTGAGGCTGCAGAGCTGAAGCCTGGTTCGCATTCAGCCAGGAACAGCTTGCCAGCCTTGGCTGCTGGTTCCTTTTCTGCATCCCTGAAACAGGAAATTACATGAGGCCCAAAATACGCTCCCCTACAGCGCCGGGACGGGGCGCAGCTGTCCGAAGCGCTTCCTGCATCCGGGCTCCGCACATGTGTGCGTCGCCAGCACGTTTGCTGAGCACCTACCCTGGGCGAGGCTGGCCCTCCGTGAGCACTGCGTTAGCCCTGCGTGTGAGCCTAGCCCAGCAGAGGAGGGTTCTGGGCTTCGGGAGGAAAGGAGTGCCCTTCGCCCTCCGGCCAAATCCCCCAGCACTCCGACTGCCTGTATATCGCAGCCTCTCCTAAGGACCCGGGATCCCTCCTACGTCTAACCCCAGCCCGGACCCCAGGACCAGCCTCTTTGGCTTAAGGCTCTCTCTACGGGCAGGCGTTTTGACTCACCGATGTCTGTGTGTTTAAGAAGCTCCAGAATAGAAGGCAACACATCGAAATTATTAAACATGGCCTTCTAGAAGACGTGAGGGTGTTCACAGCTCATGAAATGCTGGCTGGGGCGCTATTTTTCCCTGAACTCGTCAGTCCATTGCCTCGACCCTGTGTTTTGTTCACGGAAAGAGAAAGATGGGGAAAGAGAAAGAAAAGGAGGGAGGGAAGTAGGAAGGAAAGAGGAAAGACTGTGAAACAGGAAGAGAGACAGACCTTCCTTCTTTCCCGAAGTGGAAGACACTTTTTTTTTTTTCTTTTAGTGCCTGGCAGAGACTGTATGGTTGCAAATGTTACCCGGTACTAAACCAGATTAATTTTCCATTCAAGAAGAAAAGCAAGCAAATTGGGCTAAAGGAGGCGAATTGCATTGCATGGACCTATTATTTAGCACGTTTGAAATGAAAGCCAATACTGCCATTGAAGTGCAGGCTGAGAGCGTTCCCTTCCTCTAGCTAACGCCCGCCCACAGGTTGCCTGGCAACCGCATTACGGTGCTGAGAACACTCCCCAGTGATAACTGACCCTGCATTTTAATTTTTGTGCTGATGCTTGAGTGGGACAAATAAATAAATACACGCCATCGCCCTGAGTTACTCATCTCGACTAGGGAGCTGCGTAGATTGCAGGATGACAAATAGAAGGGTTAAAACAAAAATTGGTGAAGACTTTCTCTTTTCAGGAAGATGTTGCTTAAAAATTATGAAAGCTCTGGGTAGGCGTGTGGAAAACCCTAGTCAAAGGGTGGAATGAAGTTAAGAACGAATGATGAATTTCACCAAAGGATTTTTAACATCTGTAGTAGCATAAAGAATTAAATGTTAGTTTTTATGATCCGTTCATTGGAATAGTTCTTCCAAAACTAGGAAATAACACTACATGTGGTATGCTAAGTGGATCTGGTGGGTCACGTATGAGCCTAACAAGACCCTCACGTGCAGCAAATACAATCCTTGAAGTGCATGGTAGAAAAACAGAGGCAGGGTAAGTTGGAGGGTTTCACGTCCACATGTAGATGCTGTTCTGTGTTTTGAATAAAAGACTTTGCAGGGAACAGTCTCCATCGCTCAGTGACAACTTTGAAAGATGCGTCCCCGTAGTTACTTACGTGTTCCTAATCAGAGGGCTAAGGATGTTTTTGCCATTTCTGAAAATCCCATACTTCTAGTCCGTCTTGAAGATGAAAACAAGGCCTGGCATACCACTTATCACTTGCGCATGGAGCAATATTTTTGCCTGGAAACTTAAACTCTTACCTGAAAGCACTTTTTTAGGTACTTAGCCAAACAAAGATTTAGGATTCAAATTCTGGCTCCCCAGCTCCCCAGCGGCGGGACCCAGTGAGGAGCTGGCCATCTGATGCCTTCGTTAGTAACAAGGATGCCACTGATAATCACCACCCTGAACAGTCGTGGGCTGCGAGCCCGAGCACAACACTGGTGTGCGGTCAGTACTCAGTTCCAGCTGCCATTCCTGGTAGCCATGCGTGTGCGCGCTCACTTGCTTCGGTCCTGTCTGACTCTCTGCGACCCCGTGGACTGTAGCCCGCCAGGCTCTTCTGTCCATAGGATTCTCCAGGTGCGAAAACTGGAGTGAGTTTGCCGCGCCTTCCTCCAGCGGATCTTCCCCACCCAGGGACTGAACCTGTGTCTCTTGCGGGTTCTTTACTGCTAGCGCCACCTGGAAAGTCCACTCTTGGCTATACAGCGTGGTACTATTAGTGCAGAGGCTTTGACCTATTGCCATATCCGCCCTCTCTGGCGATGAAGGAATTATTCTCCTAGGGATACTGCTCTGAGACAGCCATCACCTCTGAACGTCCTTTGAAGACTCCCTCAGCTAAAGATCCCTACCTCACCTGAATCATGTGAACTTTCTGGGGCAGTCTAGAATCAGTGAGCNGTGTGTGTGTGTGTGTGTGTGTGTGTGTTAGTTGCTTAGTCGTGTCTGACTCTTTGCAACCCCATAGACTGTAGCCCACCAGGCTCCTCCATCCATGGAATTCTCCAGGCAGGAGTACTGGAGTGAGTTGCCATTTCCTTCTCCATTTAAAGAAGTAGCTGAGTTAAAATGGGGTCATTAGGATGGGCACTAAGGTGATTTAGTGCCTTATTAGACTTATTAGAAGAGGAAATCTGGGAATAGACATATATAGGGGAAGACCATGTGAAGACAGAGAAAATAGCCTTCTGCAAGCCAAGAGAAAGGACCTCAGGAGAAACTAACCCTGCTGAACTTTGATCTTGGACTTCTAAAGTCCAGAGTTATGAGAAAATTAATTTCTGTTGTTTAAGCCACCCAGTCAATGGGACTTCGTTATAGCAGCTCTGGTTGACTAATACACCATTTCACAATTTTCATCCCATTACATCATCAACAAAATCTCATAATCCAAATCTACATCTCACCATCTCATCACCTTAAAGTCCAAAATCTCATCATTCAAATCAGACACTAATGAAGATGTTGGGTATAACCAATTAAGTACCACTCCTAGGACACAATTACTCTCCATTTAAGGACTTGTGAAACTAAAGAGACAAATAATTCACTCCCAACATACAATAGTGGAACAGTCATGGGATGATAGATATAGACATTCTGGCCCATAAAAAAGTAAAATAGAAGGTTAAGAGAGAAAAAAAAAAGAGTCCCTGGTTCATCACAGTTCTGACTTTAAGCTAGGCAAATGTTAGGCTTCCTTGATTAGGTTTCAAGACATGGGATTAAATCCTCTACAGCTTTTCAATTTTTGGACTCTGAGTCATCTTCTCTTTTTCATGAAAGATAGCACACATTTGTAGCTGCATAGTTTTCTCAGTCTCCTTCCAGGCTTGGTGCCCTCTTCCAAACCTTGTGTGAAGAGCCAAAGTAGAGTGAGGCGGGTATCTTTGCAGGTGAGGGGATGGCCATGGAGATGGGAGACTGGCTTCACACAGAGGTATTGATCAAGTAATTACACATGTTATAGACAGTGGGAGCCAGATTTCTCATCATCAAAAAACGGAATTACAAATATAGAAAAGAAAATTAAAATAAACTGTGTGATGTTGGATTGGAATTAGAGGTATAATTTGCAACATGTACAGTTATAGAGTTGAGTGTG
This sequence comes from Neotragus moschatus, assembly GCA_006410615.1. Classification (NCBI taxonomy): domain Eukaryota; kingdom Metazoa; phylum Chordata; class Mammalia; order Artiodactyla; family Bovidae; genus Neotragus; species Neotragus moschatus. The sequence continues at coordinate 16,616 of SJYA01007105.1, forward strand.
TGTGTATAAACATACATCTATTTCTTAGCCCTGTCCACTGAGGAGGGGTCTTGGGAGCAACAGCAGCCCATAGTAATAAGCAGACCTATTGCCCAGATCCTGGCTTCTATATATCATTCTCCGCTTAAAGGAGCTAGGGCTTTTTTCAGAAATGTGTGAGTTTAAAACTGGGGTAGGGAAAATATAAGATCAGCCTATAACATCTCTTTCTTTTGCCAGAGACAACGAAGTACTCAAAAATGATAGAGATATGTAAAAACCACACAAATACAACTTGAAGAGGCTTTTAGTGGTCAAACTGAGGACAATATGAATGTCAGAATAAATAATGATAGAAAAATATTATAATTCATTGAATAAATTAGGAAAGAAGCAGTAAATCCTTACAGATGTAAAACAGTAAATGAGTAAACTGGAAGTTTGTTGAGGAATAGTTACATAGGTTCATTTTTCCCACTCAAAATATTTATTAATTACAATGAAGAAATAAGTAACTTGAGACTAAAGAGCTTGGGAAACATCATTTTTAATAAAGCAAACAAAGTTAGCATCAGTAACCAGAAAAAATGAAATTTTGTACCACCTGGTATGATGCACTAGGAATAACATAAAATCACTTCTGTGCTATTTCTTCCAAACATGCATTTTTGTTCTTGGTCAGTCACCAAGTCATGTCTGACTCTTCAAGACCCCATGCACTGCAGCATGCCAAGCTTTCTTGTCCTTTACCATCTCCCAGAATCCACTCAAACTTGTGTGCATTGAGTTGATGATGTCATCCAACCATCTCATCCTCTGTCGTCCCCTTCTCCTCCTGCCCTCAATCTTTCCCAGCAACAGAGTCTTTTCCAACGAGTCAGCTCTTTCCATGGCCAGAGTATTGGAGCTTCAGCTTCTGCACCAACCCTTCCAATGATGCGTACCCTGAATCTAGTCTGAGGAAACAGCCTAAATGAAGAGACACTGTAACATAACTGACCTATAATTTTCTAAAGTGTCAAAGATGTGTCGAAGAAAGATTACAGACTCTTTCCAAATCGAAGCTAACCAAAGAGATTTGACAAACAACATGAGTTTGAACTGGATCCTTCTGCTGTAAAGAGTATTATTGCAACCCTTGACAAACTTTAAATGGGGTCTGATAGTAGTTATGCTTTGAGCTTAATTTCCTGATTTCGTTTATTGTATTTTGTTCACTGATTTGTTCCTTGTACATGGAAGGATGTCATTATTTATAGGAAATACACACCAAATTTTTCAGAGTAACAGAGAATCAGATTAGTAATCCTATTCTCAAAGGGTTAAGGAAAAATAGTTACTTCCTCTTTATAGCTTTTCTGGAACTTCCATAATTTTTTCCAAATATACTATTGAAAAATAAGCTATGGTCTGATTTCCCCTGGGCAGACTGTCCTCCATCTCTGCCTTGCAGGGCATCACTGACCTGTGGGATTAGAGAGCAAGCGTTTGCTGCTCATCTCAGATTGGGGAAAGGAGCTGCTATTGTCGGCACAACAGCAGCTGCTTGAGTGGGGCTCAACATTTTCCATCTGTCCACATTTCTGCTCTAACTTCACTGACAAATCATTCTCTCCATTCTCAAAATATTTGGCCCGTCTGTACCAGAGTTACCAAATCAAAGACCCAGATCTGGCTCTAACAATCTCTCCCATTCTTTAGACCACAGATCTCTGTCTGACCTTGAATCTTCTTAAACCAGCCAGGCACCTGGGTCTGCTCAGAAATAGATTTACTTGCTATATTACACGATGAGGAATGTTGCTGACTTTTGCATGAGATTTCCTGCTCTCTCTCAGCAAGTGACTAAACTGGTTACAGCTAATTCTGCTGAGAGGTAACCAGCTGTTTTTGCACAGTCTTGCAGCCATTTCCATGAATTAACTTGGGAGCACTGTAGACCCTTGAAAAGCTGCATAAGGCTCTGGTGCCTGATAGCTTTAGTAGGATTTAGCAGCCTCAGCAACAGACTGAAGATAAAAAAACATAAAATCTATTAACAGCTGCTCTGAAAACGTCTGTGCAGTCTTGGGTGAGATAAAGAATCTCTCTGTTCTTGTGGGTGATATGATGATAACACCTCTAACCCATACCTATTGTCAAGGTGCACATGAGGATAAACAGAGTGTACTTAGAAAGTGTCTTGAGTTCTTTATTAAGAGATCAGGGTGTAGCCATATTGCTGTATTTACTCAGTGCTTAGTGGAAAGGAGCAATTTTAAACCTTAACTCTGCTAAATAAGATGAAGATTGCTGTTATTAACAATTACATTATGATTGATAGTTTGTATTTACTCATGTATTTATTTGTTAGAAACATATTCATTGAGCATGTGCACTGTGCTGACCACCATCTAGGCACAAAGGAGACAGCCATGAACAGAAGAACATGGTCCCTGCCCTCATGCAGCATAGAGTCTAGTGGGGAGACACAACTAGCCGGTCCTTCCTTACACGTGTGGTGAGTGACAATAAGAGGAAAAATAATGTTTTCACCCTTGATGAAAATGGCTATTATTATCAGGCAAGTTAAAAAAAAAAAATCACAGGTCTTGGAGTCAGAAGAGGATTTGAGATCCAGTTCCCCTTACAGCCACATTAAGTTACTTCTGACAGTCTTGATTTCATCAGAGTTCTCTGAAAATCAACATTTTTACACCTTCTTTC
>SJYA01007106.1:0-18636 GCA_006410615.1 Neotragus moschatus
AGCGCAGAGCCAGCGCTTGGTTAGTGTTTACAAGAATGAACAGACCACAGGCTGCAGCTTGTAGGTGGAACAGAGGGGACAGCATCACTAAACAGGACAGAGACCCGACTCTTGGCTGCAGCTGAAACTTTGGGGTGAGGGCTGCTGGAGACGGGGACTTCCAGCTGGCAGTGCCCTTTGACACCTACCCATGGCCTGGTACCGCGGGCTGATTGTGGTGGGGTGGTGAAGGACCAGGATCTCGGCCTCAAACTCCCAGGAAGCTTGGGGATTCAGGCGTGGAGAAACCATCACCATGCCCTTCCGGATGGACGAGCGCTTAATCTGAAAACAAGAGGGAACCCCAGACCTCAGGGACAGTAATGCCATCTGGCTTCACGCCCTGGTGTAGTGGGGCAGGAGTCCCTCTGGGAACTGGGACCAACAGGGCCTTGACCTCTCATTGTGCTGGACCACCAGCTTTCTAGGGCAGACTGTCCCAGGCAGACTTTAGGGCTCCATCAGGGGTAGTTACTGGGGGGGTCAGGAAAGACTTCAGTCAGAAAGTGTCATTTCAGCCAGACCTTGTGGAGGGGCTAGAATTAAGTGAGTGGCGAAAGGGCAAAGGCAGGCAAGTACTCAAGTGGGAGAAATAGGGTAAGCACAATACGACTGATGGAAAGTAGAAAGTCTGGCGTTGCTGGTTAATTTGTTTGGTGGGAAAAGTGGGTGACCCAGGACCCAGGAGTCACCCCAGTCCCCTGCCCTAGGAACTGAAAGCTGAATGGCAAGAGAATCTGCAAGAGACCTCAACAGCCCCGGGTAGAAAGACCCTCTGCAGAGCAGGCAGGCCCCCAGCTGACCTCACCCCGGGTGCAGGGTACCACGACCAGACACTGTGTGGAGGAATAGAGCTCAGGAGGCCGCAGGCCTGGGTTCAAGTCCTGGTATGCTCCCCGAGAGCCTGACAAGTCACTCAGGCTCTCTGAGCTTCGGTTTCCTCATCTGTAAAAGTGAGGTCAGCACTCCCTGCCTTGTAGAGCAGCTGTTGAGAGCTGGAGATGAGTCAGAGCCCAGCGTGACGCAGAGCTCGAGGGAGCTTGTAGCTTTCTCCACACTCACCTTCTTCAGTGCGAAGGAGGCAGTCTGGCCCCCGCGCACCTCCTTGACAGGCATGCGCTTGCGATGGATGGATTTGACAGCAATCGACAGGAAGTTACCCAAGGGATCTGGGCCCAGCAGCAGCGTGTCGTTCAGCTTGATCAGGCCCCTCAGTGTTGTTCCAGACACCACGGTCCCCACACCCTGCAGAGAAGACCCCGGCCCAGTGAGTCCATCCGCAGCACAGGCTGGCCCCAACAGCCCCAGAGGAAGCACCACTCAGTGCCCCAACCCTGGTTCAGCCCACTGAAACGCACGCACCGGGACGGAGTAGGTGTCATCAATCTGAAACTCGGCAGGCTCCTCTTCCCGGTAGCTGGTGCGAGGGGAGAGCAGGTTGAGGAACATCTTGAGCAGGTCGAGGTTTTCGCCTGTGACGTTGGAGATTTGGAATATCGGGCACATCCTGGTAGGGGGGCGGTGTGGAGACAGAGGAAGAAAGGTGCACCCATGGCGAGCGCCTGCCTGAGCAGGGAGGAGCAGCAGGAGGCCTCAGGCATGGCTGCTATGACTGAGGTGCCCGCCACACCGTCACTGGCCTCCCAGGCCCCGCCTAGCCCACTGTCCCGTGCCTAAGGCCTCCACTCCTTACACCATTTTGTTCCTGAAATCTGTCCCCTCCTCTCTTGTCTTGGCACCACTGCCCTATTCCGGGCACTCGTGAGTACCCCTTCTTCTTACAGCGCATACATCCTTAAACCCTTAACCAACTCTCCACTGATGAAATACCAGCTGGGATCCCTCCTCCCGACACCCCTACCAGCTTATTTCTCCCAGAGTCCTGTATTCCAGGTGGACTGGAGAATCCTCCTTTCTCAATGCTTTTTTCATTCCCATGCACTTGTTCACTCTAATCAGCCTGCCTGGACTCCTTCCCTCTTATCCAACTACTAAATCTTCTCATCAGGGAACTGTATTCAGTATGAATAGCCCATCTCTAATGCTGCTTCCCAGATGGGTACCCTTGACTCCGAGTTTTCAGAAAACTTTAAAAAAAAAAAAAACACTGAAGTATAGCAGTTGATTTACAGTGCTAAATTCTTCTGTAAAGTGACTCAGTTATACACATACATATATATTCAACATATATATTCTTTTCCATTATGGTTTGTCATAGGATACTGAAATGCTATATAGTAGAACCTTGCTATTTATCCATTCTATATATAATAGTTTCCTGCCTATCTGCTATCCATGGTTAATCAAACTTCTCAGGATCAGGAATTACACATTTGCTACATCTAGAATAAGGAACGTATAGAACAGGCACTCAACAAAATGAATGAATTGAAATGGGGCCAACTGAAATGTACCCCCTCTGCTGGCTAACTGGTGGTACTAAAGACAGTGCTAGGGCAGAGAGAAAGGCCAAAAGTCGGGCTGCTCTGGGTCCTGTAGCAAACAGCCCCAAGACTACGGGAGAAGCAGCGGAGTCAACAAAATTCACTACTACCAAGAGACTATCTCTGACCAAGGAGCCGACCACCCTGAAGACAAGGACTGTGCCCAAGTCAACTCTGAGTCCTCAATGCCTAGATGAAAAGCCCAGCACAGAACAAACATCCAATGAATATTTACGGAATCAAGGAATTCCCTGGCAGTCAACCACTTTCACTGCTGGCCTGGGTTCAATTGTGGTCAGGGAACTAAGAGCCCAAAAGTCATCCAGCACGGCCAAATATATATATATATTTATAGAATCAAAGGACATGCTAATGAGTAAATGCCAAAACTCATCTGTGATTAGACAGCTTTTGAGGAACAACAGTATAAAAAAAAATTAGGGACTTCCCTGGTGGTCCAGTGGCTAAGACTCTGCACTCCCAACACAGGGGGCCTGTGTTTGATCTCTGGTCAGGGAACTAGATCCGGAAAGCCGCAACTAAGACCCAGCACAGCCAAATACATAAAATATATTTATTTTACAAGTCAATAGAAACAGTTATAAAAATGGCTGTGTATCTATCAAACAGCAGCCATGCACAGTGCTAAGCGCTTTACATAGATCATTGCCAACACTTACGAGAGCCCTGTGAAGATGACAATACCCATTTCATGGATAAGGACACTGAAGTCTCAGCTAGTACTCCAACTTCAGTGAGGCCAGCACCTCACAATCTGGGTCACCTCATACAGCCCCTGAGCAACATCATTGAGAGCAGAATCATCTATTTCAACCAATCTCTGTGCCTGCGCCCAAGTGACTGCTCCCAACCCATTACCTCTCCGAGCTGAAGTTGGAGGCTGTAACAATCACATCATCCTTGCTCTGCACCAGCACAGGGATCTTCCGGCAGCCAGGTGACTTCAGCAGGCGCTGCAACAGCTTCAGGGTTTCTTAAAGGGTGAAATGGAACAAAATTAGGGGGACACAGCCTTCTCTTTGGCCAGGTTTCCAAGGCAAGACAGGTCCACTCATTATTGACGCAGCAGGAGACAGACAGACACACAGTGTTAAATGCCATAATGCCTGGAGAAGAGGAGGGCCAACACTGGGTGAATGCTTGCCAGAGTAGGAGGAGACTGATGGGGAGTGTGTGCTCAGGCCACAGGTCTGAGACCTGTCAGGTTTCTCCAGAGTCTCTAGAAGACTCACATCCTATACGCAAGTGACTTGAGGGTCCATAAGAAGGACAGTGTTGTTCCCAGAATGCTCTGTTTCCTGGCAAAAAATTCATCTGACAAGAGGATCTCTAGGATGTTTAGACACCTACAGAAGCCCTTAGGAGGCCCTCCAGAAGGATCCTTCTCCAATTCTCTCCTACCATCTCTAGCCTAGTCTTGCAACTCTGTTTTGAAGCCTTTGGTTGCAAAAGGCCATCAGACTCTCTGCCCAACTGTCTCCATATATGCCCAGCTTAGATGGTAAAACCCAACCCCTTCTGCCTAGAACCATCTGAAAAGAGATGCCAGATTAGGGCCTTCAAGGATCCTGCATTTGTAACCAGAAGGAACAATGAGCAGGAGGTAGGTAACTCTAGGCTGTACTCAGATCAAGAGCCAAACAGGGAGGAAGCAGAAGTCTCTGGGCTGGTGGACATTCAGGCCAAGGTCTATGCACAGTACAAGGAAGCAGAGGGTCCCAGGCTGCCGCCCTGGCGGCAGATCACCAAGGAGCCACCGTGGGTGACTGTCCCACAGACTGCTGCCACCTGCACTTACCTTGTAGGATGTTGGCAGGACACATGTCAATCTTGGTGACCACCACAAACACAGGCACGTTGAGGGCCAACGCCAAACCCAGGTGCTCCTTGGTCATCCCTACGATGCCAGCATTGCTGCCCACCTGCCCCAACACAGAAAGGACTATCAGGACAAGGGGCACAGAGAGTGCTGCTGGGTGGGCACAGGGGCTCAAAGAAGGCTGAGGGAAGAGAGCACTCTCCTCTTTGGGGCCACTATCAGAACAGAACACAGNAGAGACTATCTCTGACCAAGGAGCCGACCACCCTGAAGACAAGGACTGTGCCCAAGTCAACTCTGAGTCCTCAATGCCTAGATGAAAAGCCCAGCACAGAACAAACATCCAATGAATATTTACGGAATCAAGGAATTCCCTGGCAGTCAACCACTTTCACTGCTGGCCTGGGTTCAATTGTGGTCAGGGAACTAAGAGCCCAAAAGTCATCCAGCACGGCCAAATATATATATATATTTATAGAATCAAAGGACATGCTAATGAGTAAATGCCAAAACTCATCTGTGATTAGACAGCTTTTGAGGAACAACAGTATAAAAAAAAATTAGGGACTTCCCTGGTGGTCCAGTGGCTAAGACTCTGCACTCCCAACACAGGGGGCCTGTGTTTGATCTCTGGTCAGGGAACTAGATCCGGAAAGCCGCAACTAAGACCCAGCACAGCCAAATACATAAAATATATTTATTTTACAAGTCAATAGAAACAGTTATAAAAATGGCTGTGTATCTATCAAACAGCAGCCATGCACAGTGCTAAGCGCTTTACATAGATCATTGCCAACACTTACGAGAGCCCTGTGAAGATGACAATACCCATTTCATGGATAAGGACACTGAAGTCTCAGCTAGTACTCCAACTTCAGTGAGGCCAGCACCTCACAATCTGGGTCACCTCATACAGCCCCTGAGCAACATCATTGAGAGCAGAATCATCTATTTCAACCAATCTCTGTGCCTGCGCCCAAGTGACTGCTCCCAACCCATTACCTCTCCGAGCTGAAGTTGGAGGCTGTAACAATCACATCATCCTTGCTCTGCACCAGCACAGGGATCTTCCGGCAGCCAGGTGACTTCAGCAGGCGCTGCAACAGCTTCAGGGTTTCTTAAAGGGTGAAATGGAACAAAATTAGGGGGACACAGCCTTCTCTTTGGCCAGGTTTCCAAGGCAAGACAGGTCCACTCATTATTGACGCAGCAGGAGACAGACAGACACACAGTGTTAAATGCCATAATGCCTGGAGAAGAGGAGGGCCAACACTGGGTGAATGCTTGCCAGAGTAGGAGGAGACTGATGGGGAGTGTGTGCTCAGGCCACAGGTCTGAGACCTGTCAGGTTTCTCCAGAGTCTCTAGAAGACTCACATCCTATACGCAAGTGACTTGAGGGTCCATAAGAAGGACAGTGTTGTTCCCAGAATGCTCTGTTTCCTGGCAAAAAATTCATCTGACAAGAGGATCTCTAGGATGTTTAGACACCTACAGAAGCCCTTAGGAGGCCCTCCAGAAGGATCCTTCTCCAATTCTCTCCTACCATCTCTAGCCTAGTCTTGCAACTCTGTTTTGAAGCCTTTGGTTGCAAAAGGCCATCAGACTCTCTGCCCAACTGTCTCCATATATGCCCAGCTTAGATGGTAAAACCCAACCCCTTCTGCCTAGAACCATCTGAAAAGAGATGCCAGATTAGGGCCTTCAAGGATCCTGCATTTGTAACCAGAAGGAACAATGAGCAGGAGGTAGGTAACTCTAGGCTGTACTCAGATCAAGAGCCAAACAGGGAGGAAGCAGAAGTCTCTGGGCTGGTGGACATTCAGGCCAAGGTCTATGCACAGTACAAGGAAGCAGAGGGTCCCAGGCTGCCGCCCTGGCGGCAGATCACCAAGGAGCCACCGTGGGTGACTGTGCCACAGACTGCTGCCACCTGCACTTACCTTGTAGGATGTTGGCAGGACACATGTCAATCTTGGTGACCACCACAAACACAGGCACGTTGAGGGCCAACGCCAAACCCAGGTGCTCCTTGGTCATCCCTACGATGCCAGCATTGCTGCCCACCTGCCCCAACACAGAAAGGACTATCAGGACAAGGGGCACAGAGAGTGCTGCTGGGTGGGCACAGGGGCTCAAAGAAGGCTGAGGGAAGAGAGCACTCTCCTCTTTGGGGCCACTATCAGAACAGAACACAGGGGGTGCAAGTCTTTGGCCAGAAGCCAAACAGCTGTAGCTGAAAGCTGGGCTGGGCACAGACAGCTCTAATTGCCCATACAACAAGATGGCCTATCAAGATCTGAGGAGGCTTGGAGGCAATAGAAAAAAAAGACAAACTCAGTCTGGGAAAAGAACTGTCCAGAGTCATCAAAGTGGATTCAGTTTAGCATCCCTGGCCCCTAGTTACCCTATCTATAAAATGGGAGGATAATAATATTCACTTTAAAGGGTTCACTTGAGGTTTAAATAGCCAAGCATGTGTCAAAGGTCCACATAGCACTAGCAGGAATTAGGTCTTCAAGCAAGACCTGCTGTTACTACTGTTACCATTCCTTCCTGTAACAATAAACATTTTCAAGTATCATAAAGGCCAGTTACATGAACCAATGCATATGCAGAAGTGTGCCTGCAAAAGAAAGAGGGGATGCTTGTCCACGGACGTGGGGCCTCCCTAAGGTATGTCTGAAGGGGGAAAAGCTCGGTGGCATGCAGCGCACTACCACGAAGAGAGGTGACTAGATCACTCTTTGAAGAGCAGCAGCTGCAAGACACTCAGGGGAACATCTGAGATAATGTTAATACCTTTAGACTAGATACTGTATGATATTAGTGAACTCTTGTTCATCTTCTTAGGTGCAAAAACAGTAGCAGACTGTGCGCTGAACTATTTTAGGACCTGTGAGAGGCATTTCGGGCAAAGTGTCACAATGTCAATAATATGACCTACTTTCAATATACACACGCTTGCTGGTATGATTACAAAATATCTCTAGAGGATGTATAAGGAACTGGCAGCACTGGTTGCCTCTGGAGAAAACGGAAGAGGCAGGAGAAAGACTTCTCACTCTGAAGTGGAAAGTCTCTAAAGTCCTTAGGTACCTTTTAATTTTTGTATCATATGCATGTATTACTCACTAAAACAAAATAAGGTTAAAATTGCCATGATGTATTTATACAGGGCTTCATACATTCCGGTGTTTTCAAGTGATGCTCCCACTGGTTATCAAGGTTCCCAGGAGAGCAATCACCCCACCAACACAGAGGTCCCACACATGTTCCCTCTGCCTGCACCACGACCCCTCTACCATCTTCCTCCTAAATCTTCCCATCCCTCCCACCAGCTTTTCTCACCTACCCAGACCTGCTTCTCTTCTTCCAAGAGGAATAAGAGAATGCTCTCTCTCTGCTATATTTTCATGGTTTGGGGTGTTTTTTTTTTTTTTGAAATTGATTGCCTTGAAACAAGTATTTCATTGTTTTCTACAGAGATTTTTAGTATTTAGCTCCTGACCTAAAAGTCAAATAATATATAACATCTCATCTGGGGTGACAACATGTCCATTGATCACTGTAGCCATGTGGGAGACCCAGGTTTGGTTCCTGGGTTGGGGAGATCCCCTGGAGAAGGAAATGGCAACCCACTCCAGTATTCCTGTCCCGAAAATCCCATGGACAGAGCCTGGAGGGCTAGAGCCCATAGGGTCGCAAAGTGACTGACACTAACTGCAGCTCAGTTAGAAAAACGCTCATTTCAAACTGATTTCTATTCCCTTCTTAATTTTAATCCAACAACTGCCCCAAATACACTCTACGCTCTTCCTCTAAAACCCCTTCGAGAAGAGCAGCTTTCCTTGGCCAGTCAAGGTCCTTTGCAATGTCCAAAGATACAGTAGATGAAACCACACTGAGATCCTAAGAACCTTGGGCAGAGAGCTGACGAGTGCTCACACATATGCTCGGCCTCTCTCTGCTCTCCAGTCTGGAGAGAATTTGCCGGAGAACCTGTTCGTTGGGCAACTTGATCAAGTTTGTGCTGAACAGATGCTTTCATTTACTACACTTATTAATACAGGCAGCTGGAGGGACTGGGAAATGGGGAAGGGCTTAGAGAAGGATTTGCCAAAGGAAAACCAGCTTGTTTGCACTCCGTGAAAGCTGTGAAGTCGTGACCAAGGCTGTGGGCCTCACAGACTCCTACCCTCTGGCCAGGAAGATCCAAGAGACCCAACTGTGGGATTCACAACATGATCCAGCCCAGAAGCCTCTGCTCCTTTCCCTCTTCAGTTTACCCACGTGGTGGGGTGCTGAAAAGTCTATTCCCACCAGACTGTGAGCTCTATGGGCACTCAGGACAGCCTGTTCACAGCTCTATTTTCAGGCCTGGCACAGTGCCAGGCACACAGAAGCCTCTCAACAAGTAGCAGGGAGAGGCAGACACCAGTCCCAGGCTTCAGAAGAGACCACCTTCTAGCCCCTCAGTGGCTGTCCGTGCTCTCGCCTCCAATTCGTCCCCAGGCTGCCCCATCTCTGAGGGTGCTGCCCAATATCACCTCAAAATAGCCCGACTCCAGGAGGAAACACCTTTCAGAGGTGTTTCCTTTCAGAAGGTAGTAAGAAACACCCCAGGAGAACCCTCCTCTACACCTCTCTGAAAAACAAGAGAGATCTGCAAATGGCACCTTGGTTTATCTTCGAGGATCTCTTCCTGGCCTCACCTAAGAAAAAGAAAGATCAAGGTACACCCTTGAGAAGACCAGGCACCCTTGCAACACTTGTCGTCCTTATCTGGTTTCAAAGCCCTAAACCAAAAGGCTCCTGCCTCAGAACGATCGTAAGCACTTGCATACCACCACATCCCAGGGGCCGAGCCGAAGCCCCCGTCCTTCTCAGCAGCACCTCACTTACCATAAGCATGCAGAAGTCAGGCAAATGGCCGGTCATGCCAAAGACAGTGGTCTTCAGGTACTTCTCATGGCCGGCCAAGTCGATGAAGGTAATCACCTTAGTGGACTTCTCACAGATCTTTGTCCACTCCAGGCTGCCGCCGTGGCTGTCTGGCTTGTTTACCACGTTTCCTTCACTGTCAAAGCCCAGAATGTCGTTGCCCACGCTGCTGGTGCGGCCCGACTCAATCTCATGTTTGTGGCGGAAGAGTTTCTGGCGGGCAAAACCTCGCCCATTGTCCAGCTCCCCGTGTGTCAGGACCCCCAGAAGTGTGCTTTTGCCAGCATCCACATTGCCCACGACCGCTACCCTGCGTATACACAAACCCATACATTTGTGTGAGAGCTGGTGGGTGAGTGAGAGTTGGTAGGTGAGTGAACTCCAGCAACTGGACCTGTAGGGACAGGCTCACCCCTGAGCCTCTCCAGTTCTCTGCTCCTTCGAGTCATGGGTGAGCACGTTGGGGATGCTCTTGGAGCTGTACCCAGGGACTAGAACATTACTCAGGAGGAACTGAGCTCCCCGACAGGAGCCCTAAAGCCAAGAGGGGCCCACCATGCTCTCCTTCATGACCCTGGTTTCTAGCGGCCCAGGCTGAGGGAAGAGCAAGTGCCCCCACAAAGTGGCCACAGGACGCAGGGCTGGCCTCCCTCCCACTCTTTCCAAACGGGAGGATTTAAAGATGAAAAAGTATGGAAACAGAGAATGAGCCATTGATGTCACTGGACACTCTTTTCAGGCCTCAGGAAGCAAAAGGCCGAAGTGAGTGTGCCTGGTATCAAAGGCTCAGTAACTGCTCTCTGTGGTGCCCGGGACCCCAAGGTCATGCTGCGGGGACCTGGCACCACTCAGGGGCCCTCACCTGACTTCCAGGAAGTCATTGTCTCCCACTCGTTTTCGGACCAGGTAGTCGCGCACACGGCCTCCGGCCTCTTGCCGCTCCCGCAGGAGGATGACGTCAGCCTCTATCTGCTCTGCCATGCTCTTCACGGTGGCGTAGGAGGCCTCCATGTCAGCTTCGCTCAGCCCGTACTCAGTCCCATCTGGTGACAAGAGTCCACACGTCAGCCTGCCACCAAGTCAGCCAGTTAACCACCCCTCAGCAGGGCCCCACCCTGGGCACTGCAGAACATGACTCTCTCTACCTGACACTTCCAACACTCGGGCACGTGTGGAGTTCATAAGTAACAGGGCTCTTCCCCATTAAGCAGGGCAGTCATTAATCCCTTCAATGGTAATCACGGAGACTCTCCCAGGTTTCATGCCAAGTCTCATGCTGGGTACTGGGAATACAGGTGCCCTTGGCAGGTTCACAGCCCAGCGGGAGAGACAGGAAATTAATTAATTGTCATACAGCTTGAGTGCTGTACTATAGAATGGTACAAAGAGAATGTAAAGCATGAGCAACTAGCATTGCCTAGGGAAGCTGAACACAGCTTTGCAGGGTGCTGACTCCAAGCTGGGACTCCGAACATGAAAAGGGGGCCTGCAGAGAAAGGAGGGAAGACGTGATAGGCAGCAGAGCGAAGCATGGAACCCAGCAGATCACGCACATTCAGGGCCCGAGAAGCAGCTTGGTGTGCTGGGGAGCATGATGTCAAGTAGCGGCAGACCACGTGACAAGTGGAAATGGTCAGGCCAGTGAACACACACATATACCAGGGAGGGAAGCCTTGGTGGTTACACGGGGGAGTAACGTGATCAGATTGCCCCCGGATAGAAAGAGCAGCAGTGTAAAGCGTGTGCTGGCAAGCGAGAGACCAGAAACGGGGAGGCAAGTTTAGGGAGGAATTCTAATAATACAGGCAAGAGATAACAAGGACAGGAGACAAAGGAAAACGGGGAGAGAATTTACGAATGGCTTTAGGGACAGGTTTTTCACGGAGGCGGCTCAGGTGAAATGTCCAGCAAGGAGCTGGAAAAACTGAGCCTGAGCTTAGGATGAGGGAGGAAGGATCAAGCAACCAGTAATTTGTGGAGTGCCTACTGTCTAACAATCCAGTCAGGTGTTTCCCGCACGGAGTCATATTTAATTCCCACAGTAGCTGCTTCTGCTTTCCTCCAGCCTGTCTCCTGGAGAGCACCCCTGCTCCTTCCCTGGGCTCACCCCCAGCATGTGCCCCACCTCTTTTCTTTTCTGCCTCCCAAGACCCTGCAGCTCCTCTCATCCGCTTCCACTTCTCCCCTTACAAACAAGTTCAAGTCATTCCTAAACTAAAGGAGACCCAACCTCTCTTCCTGTGCCCCAGCAAATGTACTGTGCTACCATCTCCGCCAGAGGACACTCGGTGACTGTACTTCCTCACCACCTACTCACTGATCTGATGCCTCTGGAAAAAAACTGGCTTTCAAGTCGTCAGAGGCCTTCTACCCCCTCATCCAAAGTCCTTTTCTCAAGCTCTGCAGAGTCAACGCCACTGGCTACCGTCCCTCTGTTGACTGAAGCACCTCACTCCCACTCTGCTTGCCTATAACCCAAACTCTGTTTTTCTTTTTATTTATTTACTTTTGGCCATGCCTTGCCACATGTGGGATCAGTTTCCCAACCAGGGATCGAACCAGTGCCCCCTGCACTGGGAGCCCGAAGCCTTGACCACTAGATCACCAGGGAAGTCCCCCAGATTCTTCTGCTTCACCTCCTGCCCTCTGGTTCCTCCTTCTGTCTCTTCTCCTGGCTCTTCCTGCTCCTGGCCCTAGATGCCAGCCTTTTCCAGTAGTTGGTCAGTGGCCCTCTTCTCTATCCTTGAACATTCCTCTCAACTATCTGAATATTCTATGGCTTCCACTGTCATTTGAAAACTACAAAAAACATTCATAACTAGTCCTCTTCCCAGAGCTCTATCCACCCCTTTTTTAAACAACAGCACAAAAATCAACAGCATTAACAAAGCATTTCAGTCCTCCCTGTAGCCCTATGAGTTAGATACTACTGCTCCCATTTAGTCCTGGGGTACACAGAACCCGAGGCCTCAGAGCTGGGAGGGAGCAGAGGGGCCATGGGTCTTCTGATTCCACACCCAGAGCCTTTTCCTTTGGCAACGGCTCCCCTAATGCCAGACCAGTTCCTCCTCCTGCCTTGCCTGTTTCTGGTGACACCACTATCCTTCCAGTCACCCAAGATTAATGCTCATCGCTCTAGTCCTGCCAAGTCTAGCTCTCCTTGTCCCTGCTCCTTTCTTTGCCAGTCCAAGGTCACCAGCCTGACTCAGGCCCTTATTTTCCTGAATCACCACAAGATCCCTAACTGGCCTTAACACACCCCATCTGTCTCCTCCGACCCATCCTGCACAGAGGCACAAGCTTGAGTCCCTAAATAGCACACAGCTCTGATGCCGTCACTTTCGAGTCAAAACCTCAGAAGGGCTCCCCAGACCCAGCAGCGTCCAGTGCTAACTCCTTACAGGTGTCCACCATTTACTCCACTCCTTGCCCATCCTCCCCTCCTCAATTCTGTTCCAGTGCAGATGGCCCAGTCACCATCCCTCATGTTCTCTGCACTCTGCCAGCTCTACACCTTTGCTCATGTATCTCCTGCCCTGGAAAGCCAATCGGCGCATCTCCACTTGCCAAAAGCCTACCCACTCTGCTCCCTTGTGAAATTTACCACGGATAGTGTTTGGGATGTGTCTTCACCCACTGTATGCAAGCATCTCGAGGGTAAGGACCGTATCACAAATGTCCCTGGACACTCCATGAGGGGTGCCTTTCTTATACTGAGTCCGCAAATGTCTGCAAAATGCTAAAACAAATGAACAAAGAGGGAGCAGTTGGGTCAAGGAGCCTCTAAATGCATGGCCAACTGAGCTCTGGAAATCTGGATTAGAGAAGGGCTTGTAACTGTTCCTGAGGCTGCCTTGCCATTCTGGCCAGATCCCCAAACTCTATCTAATCTTTCCTGCTTCTGTTACATTGAAAAGCAATGCTTTCAGGTTCTATCTCACACCAGGGGGCAATCAACAGTGTCACCGACCCATCCAGGGCTACCACCTATCCATCTAGGGCTCCCAGTATTCTGTGACTGAAAATACCCCCAGTCACATCAGCCTTCTCCAGCATGTCCTCACTTGGTAGGAGTGGAAAAAAAGCCAAGGAGAAAAGTCAGAGGTGCAGTCACTAAGGGTCACATATTAAGCCACGTGGGAAACTAGTCAGATTTTGGTCCTGCCTCCTGACTCACCCTCCTGCTCAACATGCAGCAGGGGGTCCCCAAACTTTTAGGATACAAGTCTAAGCGCTTTGGTGTGGCATTCAAAGACTCTCAGAGCTGGGCCCTGACTACCTGTCCAGTCTCCCTTCCTGACACTCCCAATCTCACTCTCATTCCCACTTTACTGAATCACCTCTGATCCACCAAGTGCTCCACAATCACAATGCCTCCATGCCTCTGTGCTGTGGCTTTCTCGGCTCACTAACTACTGCCTCCACTCATCTAGGAAACTCCTACTCATCCTTTAGAATTCACTCATTGGTCAGCTCCTCCTCCATAAAGACTTGTAAGCCTTCTCTGACCCTGCCACAAAGTTACAATACTCCTCCCACATTTCCTGAACTTTTAAAGTAGTACCTAGTTCTTAGAAAGTCATGATTTAATATTTGAGGAATGAACAGGGTTCTTTTTGAAAGAGATCTCATGGTAAATCAATTATAACCTGGAACCTTTAAAAAATGACTAACTACTAATACTAGCTAAGCATTTATATAGTGCTTACTATATGCCAAGTGTTAATCCTCACCATGATACCACGGGCTAGATTCTATTATTATCTCCATTCTAAGGCAAGGGAAAGAACCCGTAAGGCAAACTCAGACCTGCCAGGCTCCAGAACCTGACCTAACTACAGAACTTGAACTAACTAATCAGGGTGCCTCCTTTTCATATCAATTTTAAGAATGTATATTTAAAGAGCACAATCCTCCGCCCTGCTTAGAATTTTTTAAAAACCTAATTTATCTATACAAATTTCTCCGGGGGGAAGGGTGGCGGTGGGGGTGGTGATACCATTGGCCCCATTTTACAGATGAAGGAAGCAGTAAACAGAGGGGTAGTACCAAATACACAGGAAGTCAGTGACGAAGCTGACCCCTGGGGCTTTGCATCTAGTTCAGGCTTCCATTTGAAGTTGAACTTGTTTAATTAGTTGCAACCTTGTTCTAAAGAATTCCAGCAGGAAGGAGTCACTATGAATCTAATAGTATCCAATTGGTAGATGCCAAGATAATGCTTGGGTGTGTAAGATACATGTTACTGAATGTTTGTTCTTATGCTTTGCCATGGGAGGGTTAATTAACTGTGAGCCATCAAGGTTTGGTAAAGTTCACTAAGAGTTCATATTAAAGAATAAGGGAGCAGTAGGGGCTTTACGGGGCTTCTCTGGTGGCTCCAACTGTAAAGAATCCGCCTGCAATGCAGGAGACCCAAGTTCAATCCCTGGGTTGGGAAGATCCTCTGGAGTAGGGAATGGCCATCCACTCCAGTATTCTGCCCTGGAGAATTTGATGGACAGAGGAGCCTGGCTGGCTAGGGTCCATGGGTCGCAGAGTCGAACTCAACTGAGCTTTAAGAATCTGCATCTTCAACAAACAGTCCTAAGACTTGTCAGCACTGACCTAGATGTGGTTTTCTTCAATTTTATGTTTGAAGTGATCTTTGAGTGGTTCATCCTATTATAGCAGGCCAGATGTGACACAAAGTCTTTTCAAAAGGCTACCAATGAACCCCTAGTCACCAAATGGAATGGCTTTTTCTGAACCTAACTCTCCCTGCTGCCTCTGTAACACCTGACAGTGCTGACCATCTCTCTCGACATGAACCTCCTGCTTTGCCTATCTCTCTCACCATGCCTTCTTTAAAGTGATAAGACCTGAAACTGGGGAGGTGGCAGCAAAGACAAAAAGGAAAGGATAAACATGAGAAACATTTCAAAGGGAGGCAGAGCAGTATTGGGAGATCAAACCCTTCTTCCTTGTGTCAATTCTGCAGCACTTCTAAATGCTGTTTTCTACTGAAGTTAATTATGTATATACCATCTTTCCATCTCAGGACAGAGGACAGATTTTAAGTATCCAGTGTTTTGCAACAGTATCAAGACCTTAGAAGGATACTTAACAGATATTTGTCAAACAGTTCAAAACTGATTTTGAGATTTCTACCATCTTAGACTCACACTGTAAAAGAATTACTACCTGTCTTTATAAAAAGCTACATTCAGTAAAGAGAACTAGTCCTTTAACAATGCATGGAGGCCTACTTAAACTTGCAAAGACAACAGACAAGATCTAGCACAGGCTAAATTGATAACTGTTAAACAAGCCCAGCTGCCATTTTAGCAAAGATAATGTCTAAATGAAGAAAAGAGTAAGCAGGCTTTACATTGAGAGCATAAACTAGGAATGACCAGGGGTGGGAAGCCCAGGATATAATCTGGG
Organism: Neotragus moschatus; assembly: GCA_006410615.1. Classification (NCBI taxonomy): domain Eukaryota; kingdom Metazoa; phylum Chordata; class Mammalia; order Artiodactyla; family Bovidae; genus Neotragus; species Neotragus moschatus. The sequence goes on from SJYA01007106.1 coordinate 15,693, forward strand.
ATTCTGTCAGGGGGATGGCCTTCCTCTAAAACAATGGGCCCCTAAAGTGGAATAAGAGGGCTCGAGGGCAATAACAAGTCCCTTCCAGAATGGCAACAAGCCTACATATGTGATAGGATCTCACAGCTATTCCCACTGAATGGTCAGTGTGGACCAGGGCAAGGCAGCCTTGCTGAAGAGAGAATTCTGGATGTCCTTTTCTTGCTGACATCAAGAAGTATCACAGAGGTTCTCTGCTAAGCATGCAACAAGTAGCAATGGGACTGGTAAATCAGACTTGGAGGGGAAGACCTAGAACTACCTAGGGAAGACGTAATTCTAGACCTAATTGTGACTTACTCTATTATCTCAGATAAGAAGTTTCCTTGCTCTGTGCTTCATCACACCTTATGCAAATGCAGGGTACTGGAAGCAGAAACGAAGCTTCTGTAAAATCTCTTGAAAAGTGAATCTTTAAAGTCAAGCACATTAGGACCACTAAGGTGGGAATTAACATTATCACATTGTACTTTCACATTCTCCCAAACAGTTCTGCAGACACTAAAGAATCACTGCAACTGAGACACACGAACAAGAAAAGTTGATAAAAGAGGGAAAATGTGCTCTAAATAATGTTTTTAAAAATAAAGTGAAAGGAAAACTATGCTCACCTGATCCCTGCCCAATGACATATATGGTCTCTCCGCATCCCTCGTCCATCCTCTCCCACATTTGCCGAAGTAGGCTGTCATACTGCTCTGATGTAGGGCTCACTAGAACCAGCTAGAAGAGAAACCAACAGCCTTAGGACCACACTTACTAGAAGAGCACCACAGCCAAAGCAGATCGATAGCCTGACCAAAGACCCTGACTGAACCCCACTGCGCCCTGACCTAAACTAGCTTCGCAGCCCTCTCATGGCCTCTTTGCCTCTCCTCAAATAACCTTTGAGCTCAAGGCCTTATGAGTATGTTCGAACCCCAACCCACAGAAAAGAGGGTGTGAGCAGCCTGCCTCCTGCTGCTTAACAGGAGGGGCAGGACTCACAGGGACTGACAATGTGGCATTGTAGGTAGAAATTAATGAGCAGTGCTTTACACCACATGCCAAGGTCTTCTACCTGCAGCTTGCCACTCACAGGACAGGAGTCTCATATTCTGCCATGCTCTCCATCCAAGGCCAATGGTTCCCATAACAACATAAGAATTCTGTTCCATCTTGCCTTGGCTATCTTGATTATTTAGGAATCAGCAGTAAAAACTGCTGCAAGATTTATCTTTATCAACAAAACACCCTTACCTCTAAGATGGGTATCAAGACCGTCATTTTGTGAATTTCTTCCAATAACATTAAAATATCAACCACTTATTTGGGGAGGCTGTTTAACAACAGGCATGTCAAATCCCATTCTCTAACTGTCATATGTGACCTTGGACAAAGAACTTAACCTCTGAGTCTCAGTTTTTTTAGTCTACAAAATGGAGATACTATTACCTACCTCCTAAGGCCACTGTAAAGACCAAATAAGATAACATGTAAAGCATCCACTCCACAGCTCAATAAGTGGTAATTACAGTTTTCCCCACCCAGTCATTCCTAAATGAAACTAGATACCGCAATTCACTAATTCTCTCTCTCTCTGGAAGCTCTCAGAGTCTTATGTCCATCCCCACATTTAACTATACCAAGTATATACATTTACAGCTTCTAACCTTTCCCTCAGGAATCAGCCTATTTAACCCATCTCTTCTCTCTTGTCACATCAGTTTTTTTTCAATATCATCAATATTAATTTACATATAGTGTCTTTAAAATAAGGAGGACTTCCTCAGCTTCATGACGAAGACACACCTCCCTACCCTGGAACAATAAATAAGTTGGTCAGGAAATAAATGTTTGCAACTCTGCTGGGCCATTTCCCATTGTTTTCAGGCTTCTTCAGCACCTTGGCCATGAACTGACATCTAGTTCATCTGCTTCCGAGTCAAGTGCATCTCTTACAATTTCCTGAGTTGACTCATCAGAGCCTGTACTTTGAACCTAGGTGCTGGGTCTTCTGCATTGTGTCCCATTGCCTCATACACTTCCCCTGATCATCCTCTCTTTGAACCTGGCCAGCTTCATTACGGCATTAGAGGCACAGAGCTGTTGGTTTCAAGAAAGTTCTCTCCAGTTTAGATCAAGTTTCATGCAGTTTTGTCACCACAGACTAAAAATATCACAAATGTTTTCAAAACTCATTAAACATCTCTATTGTAAGTATCCAACGACAGGTAGGAGGTGGGATGGGTGTGCTGTCTTGCATGAGCTGTTATTTAATCTGCACAGAGAATCATCAGTTCCTTCAATCCCCTTCAAACATTTACTGAGTAGCAAGTAACCGGCAGTGTAGTAGATTTCTTACATACGTTTCTCATTTTTACTACATATTTGTACTAAAGATGATGAAGCTGGAGCACTGAGAGGTTAAGACACTTTCCCAAGGTCACAGAGCCTTTTTAACTGGCAGGGCAGGAAAGGGAACCCAGCCCAGGCCAACTCCCAAGCTGGCATTCTTTCCTTTAGCAACGTTAGGAACCTTCAAAACGCCAGTCCCAAATTATACTTAATTATTTATCCTCGCCCCCACCAACGCCAAGCAGAAGGTTGAGCCCTTAAAATCCTGCCCACCTTCGCAAACGCTAAGAAAACACGATCTAAAACGTCCTTCATTATTCCAGTCATACAAGATAAGGTTCCTTTCCCATAAGACGAAACTATGGGTCATGTCCATCTTTCACTTTTGTTTTGGGTGGATTTCTAAAGGAGACATTCTTGATTGAGTGACTACTTAATACTGCCTTTCTCGACACCAGGAAGAGCCGCAGCTGCCTCCCGGCTCCCCCTCGGACTACTGATCCTCCCGCGCTCGCCCTGCCAGAGCCACCTTCGACCCTCGGCTGCCGTGGACAGTCCACGGAGAGAG
>SJYA01007107.1:0-26424 GCA_006410615.1 Neotragus moschatus
TTTCTTCAAATTTCCATAAGGTAACTGCCAAGGTATCTTTCTGCCTTCCAGTCTCATCACACAATCAGTTCAGTGCAGCTAAGCTGTAAACCATACATCTTGTATGTCTGCAAAATAAAGGGACAGGTGATTGGAAACTAGCCAAAATGAGATCAGAGGGGAAATTCTGGAGAAAAAAAAAATGGATTAGAGTGATTCTCTTTGGAGATTAAGAAAATCTGTTATAAGAACTACTAAATCTGAAGTTTATTTTCTTTTTGTAGATATAATAAAGTAATTCTATGTATAAAACTAAGTAAAAGATCAGTTAAAATACTATTACTAAAGAATTTTAAAGTATAATTATGATCTTCACCATTTGGTATGCGTGAGTTATTTGGAAAAATATTGGATCAAATTAAAATATCAACCTACTCAAACTCAATTGACTTTTTCCTTAAATTGATTTATCAAAAAATACATTGATCATTTATACAAAAACACAAATTTATTTAGTATCTTCTATCCATAGAAAATAATCCTACTAAGAAATGATACAGTATGTAATAAGATACTGTTCATGTCCTTCATTATTATATTCTATCAAAGTAAACAAAACTGGNTCAAACTCAATTGACTTTTTCCTTAAATTGATTTATCAAAAAATACATTGATCATTTATACAAAAACACAAATTTATTTAGTATCTTCTATCCATAGAAAATAATCCTACTAAGAAATGATACAGTATGTAATAAGATACTGTTCATGTCCTTCATTATTATATTCTATCAAAGTAAACAAAACTGGGTGAGCATTCTCTCAGATCTCTTTTCTTGTGAATTTATGGAATAATGTACGATGTGAACAAAATGAGGCCACTTGTTAAAATGAAAATTGTAATACACATTTCCTCTGCTTTCTTATGATTTTCCTATTTTCCCTTGCTTTGTGGGAACTCATTATATGTCTTAGAAAAATTGGAAGATTTGTCAATACTACTGAAAACATGTGGATGCAAAGTGGAAAAAAATGTAATCAATGTAGATGCATTCTCTTAATCATATAACTGCATCACTTGATTTTGGGATGCACCAGCTTGCCACAGAAAATTTTGTGATCATTAAGCCTATCAGTCCAACCTGATCAATTTTGTCCACATAAACTATTTTTGTGCCACTTTACTGTCTTTCTTCCTGTTGTTTTGTTCATTATCTCAGTCACGACTGACTCTTTACAACTCCATGGACTGTAACACACCAGACCTCCCTGTCCTTCACCATCTCCCAGAGTTTGCCCAAGTTCATGTCCATTGCATCAGTAATGCCATCCAGTCATCTCATCCTTGGTCACCCTCTTCTCCTTTCGTTTTCTACCTTTCCCAGCATCAGGGTTTTTCAAATGAGTTGATTGTTTGAATGAGGTGATCAAAGTATTGGAGCTTCAGCTTAAGCACCAGTCCTTCCTAAGAATTCGTAAGAATTCGTAAGAATTCAGGGTTGATTTCCTTTAGATTGATTGGTTTTATCTCCTTGCTGTCCATGGGACTCTCAAAAGTCTTCCCCAGCCCCACAGTTAGAAAACATCAATTTTTCAGCTCTCCACCTTCTTTATGGTCCAGCTCTCACATCCATACCTGACTAATGAGGAGACTGCAGACTTGACTATATGGACCTTTGTTGGCAAAGTGATGTCTTTGCTTTTTAACACTCTGTCTACATTTGTCATAGCTTCCTTGCCAAGAAGCAATCATTTTCTAAATTCTAAATTCATGGCTGTAGTCACCATCTGCCCATAACTAGTCAGTTGTTCTATACAGGTTTCTAACTGTTGCTTCTTGACTGGCATATGAGTTTCTCAAGAGAAACTTAAGATTTTCTGGTATTCCCATCTCTTTAAGAATTTTGCAGTGTTATGATCTACACAGTCAAAGACTTCAGTGTAGTCAATGAAACAGAACCATGAAGGGGCTATTTCCTTAAGGTTTTTATTAATTGGAGTATGGCCTATAGTCACAAATTCAAAAAGTTAATATAAATCTACATTTGTTTTCTCTTACACTTTTTGTTTGTGCTGGTACTATATTTTTTATCTTAAGATATTCATTTACAAGGTTTTGTATCTCTGTTTCTCATCAATGAAGAAATTAGCACTCCACAATACTAATCCTTTTACAAATTATCTGAATACAAATTACTGCAACAGCTTCCCATGTCTATTTCAGATGAGAACTCAGGAGTAAAGTCAAATCCTGGGTCCAATATGCCTCCTAAATGTTTGAAAGAAAACTTGAAATATTTGTATTTTTGAAAGGTCGAAGGCAATCTAAAGGATTCACTGTTTCTATAAAAATTTAAAATTTATAGAGTAAAATATAATGTAAAATTTGGAATCATTTAAAAAGATAAATTTTATACTGTACTGACCCAAACAATTACATTTACCATTAGTTTTGTTTTTCTTTTTTACATTTGTGTTTGAAACATCTCTGAATAAATGACAATATTGTCAGAACTCTTAAGGGATTCTGTTTATAATCCAGCCTTAACTGATAACAGAAGTAATGAGGGAAATTTCTAAGCAACAGATTTTGAACTTATTGTGAAAATGTCTCTTTTTTTGAAGAGCAGATAATCAGCAACAAAAAGGAAAAATGAAGGCTCCAAGTAAAAAACCTACTAATGACTCTTTTAAGTTATCTTCGTTTTCTCTAATATTTAAAAAAATAAAGACAAAGATGAAGAGAGACTTCTCAAGAAGATGTATGAAGTAAAAAAAAAGTGTACTGAGGTAAATAGAAAATATATATTTTGCAATTATCTTTTATTCATTTCCTCATTATGACTTTTTTCTACTTAATTAGGGGCAGATTATTTCATGGATTCCTATAGTGGAAACAGAAAGAGCAAAAATATCATTAGTCTCTTTTGTGTTACATCTAAATTGGATCTGCGAGTAAGAGAGTTACTGTTATATTAAACTGCAAAGAGAAGGATAAAAATTATCTAAATCTATTACAGAAGGATCATCTGTGCTATAGGGAGAGGATGTAAGCATAACATTAAAGAAAATCTGATGGGGAGATATAGGGAACGTTGACCTGAGGGGCTACGTGGACAGAAGTTGATCAGTTCAAAAGACTACTAGGTAACAGACAACATGAAACTATGCTCAAGTTCACACATCATGATTGTTAGTAAAGAAGAACTGAGGAGGCTTTGGTGGTAAAGTCAAGATTCTTGTTATCTAATGCCTTCCCTCAATATTACCTTGTGATGTGTCCATGGGTAACCCATCAGGGAGGTCTACTCTTTACTTAGAAACCATTTCGTGTCCAGTTATATACTCCTCTTTTGAAATATCCCCAAGACATTCCTAAGCTACAAAAATAGATGCCATGTGTTTTGGGCCTTTCAATGGGCAATGGTATTGAGGAAAGGAATATTTACTCTGGCTTGTGGGAAAGTCTGGGAACAATAAAAATCACTTTAAAAAATAAAAATGTTCAACCCAACTGCTAACCAAGTAAGGACAGATAAAAAAGGACACACTTTTATACCTGAAGTTGGAAAATGTCTGTAGTTAAAACACAAACAAGCACAATAAACAGACACTCTACTATGCAACTGCCATAAACATAAATTAGTTCAAACTCTTTAGAGCTTATTTGNAAAAATCACTTTAAAAAATAAAAATGTTCAACCCAACTGCTAACCAAGTAAGGACAGATAAAAAAGGACACACTTTTATACCTGAAGTTGGAAAATGTCTGTAGTTAAAACACAAACAAGCACAATAAACAGACACTCTACTATGCAACTGCCATAAACATAAATTAGTTCAAACTCTTTAGAGCTTATTTGACCATTTATAGTGAAAACCATAAAATTCATCATACCTTTAATAGGGAAATCACTTCTAGGAACTTTTCCTAGAAACCTAAGTAGGAATGTGCATAAATGTGTGTGTGTGTATGTGTTAAATTATCATCATATTAAGATGTTGTTTATTATATTATAATATTCAAAACTACATAAGTATCAAAATAAGTTGTCATTTAAGTATCCAAGTAAAACTGTACTCTTGTACCCATAGGACAGAAAAATTTGGAGACAAACTTATTATATTCATAGGATATTTCAAGTATATTTTGCTTTAGATAATTAAATACAAATGTGAATTTTATATAAGTGGAATAAAATAACATGCTTCATTATATATGGGATTAGCAAATACACATACAGAAATGCACAGAGGCAGACACTCATGCATACACATGCGCACACACACACACACACACATTCAAATACACTGTCCTAGATGCCCAGAATTTTGTTCTTTTTTTAAAGATGGGAAAAACCTCTAGAACAATGTTAGCATAATAAGGCTACTTCATTTGTTGCTGACTAAAGTTCCTGAGTATCCTATCACATTGACAACTGTGATGGGGTTCCACAGAACCTGCTCAGAACTCTCNACTCTACTATGCAACTGCCATAAACATAAATTAGTTCAAACTCTTTAGAGCTTATTTGACCATTTATAGTGAAAACCATAAAATTCATCATACCTTTAATAGGGAAATCACTTCTAGGAACTTTTCCTAGAAACCTAAGTAGGAATGTGCATAAATGTGTGTGTGTGTATGTGTTAAATTATCATCATATTAAGATGTTGTTTATTATATTATAATATTCAAAACTACATAAGTATCAAAATAAGTTGTCATTTAAGTATCCAAGTAAAATTGTACTCTTGTACCCATAGGACAGAAAAATTTGGAGACAAACTTATTATATTCATAGGATATTTCAAGTATATTTTGCTTTAAATAATTAAATACAAATGTGAATTTTATATAAGTGGAATAAAATAGCATGCTTCATTATATATGGGATTAGCAAATACACATACAGAAATGCACAGAGGCAGACACTCATGCATACACATGCGCACACACACACACACACACATTCAAATACACTGTCCTAGATGCCCAGAATTTTGTTCTTTTTTTAAAGATGGGAAAAACCTCTAGAACAATGTTAGCATAATAAGGCTACTTCATTTGTTGCTGACTAAAGTTCCTGAGTATCCTATCACATTGACAACTGTGATGGGGTTCCACAGAACCTGCTCAGAACTCTCTGGAAAGAGTTTCATGTTATCTCTCAATTCTTGCACTACTTCCAGTTGCTTGAGCCAACTACTCAACAATCACTCCCAACCCAACATTTCAACTTGATGCCTTTATACCCCAGAATATGAAAAAAGGACAATTTGTCTTTTGGGATATACCTAGAGTCAAAATAATGTCAACACAATAGAAATTTCCCTTATAAAAATATTTTCCCTTAAAAAAACATCTAAGAACACAGTTATAAGAAGGCGATCAGTTGACTATTTTTAAATTGACATTCAATGGTGTTGGCATCCAACTTTCTGTCCCTACATATAGGTTTCCAGACACCCAACATAGTGTACTTTTACTTGGTTGTGATATCTACTTTGAATATACAATTATATTCTCAAGTAACATTTTGTTTTGCCCTAATACTTACTCTTGTGAAAAAAGAAATTCTTAAAGCATTAGAAATGGATTGTTGTGCTGTTCAGTTATCCAGTCGTGTCTGACTCTTTGCAGCCCCATGGACTGCAGCATGTTAGGCCTCGCTGTCCCTCACTGTCTCCCAGAGTTTGCCCAGTTTCATGCTCATTGCATCAGTAATGCCATTCAGCCATTTCATCCTCTGAAGCTCTCTTCTCCTTCTTCCCTCAATCTTCCTCAGCATCAGGGACTTTTCCAATAAGTTGCCTGTTCATTTCAGATGATAAAAATACTGGAGCTTCAGCTTCAGCCTCAGTCCTTCCAGTGACTATTCTGTGTTGATCTCCTGTAAGACTGACTGGTTTGATATCCTTGTTGCCCAGGGGACTTTAAGGAGTCTTCTCCAGCAACACAGTTTGAAGGCATCAGTTCTTTGATGTTCTGCCTTCTTTACAGCCCAGCTCTCACAAATGTACGTGACCACTGGGAAGACCATAACCTTGACTCTATGGACCTTTGTCAGCAGAGTAATGTCTCTGCTTTTCAACATAGTGTCTAGGTTTGTCATCGCTTGCCTGACAAGAAGCAGTCATTTTTGGATTTCATGACTACAGTCACCATCTGCTGTGATTTGGGAGTCTAAGAAGAGGAAATCTGCAACTACTTCTACCTTTTCTCTTTCTACTTGTCATGCAGGAATGGGGTCAGATGCCATGATCTAATTATTATCTTTCTTAATATTTAGTCTTAAGCTGTCTCTTCCACTCTCCTCCTTCACCCTCATCAAGAGGCTCTTTAGTTCCTCTTTGCTTTCTTCCTTTAGAGTGGTATAATCCACATATCTGAGATTGTTGATGCTTCTCCCACCTACCTTCATTTCATCTTGTAATTATCCAGCCCAGTATGTCTCATGATGTGCTCAGCATATAGTTTAAACAAATGGTGACAGGAGACAGCCCTGTCATGCTCCTCTCTCTATCTTGAACCAATCAGTTGTTCCAAACAGGGTTCTAACTGTTGCTTCTTACCTACATACAGGTTTCTCAAGAGACAAGTAAGAAGGTATGGTTTCGCATCTCTCTAAGAGATTTCCAAGTTAGTCATGATCTACATAGTCAAAGGCTTTGGCATAGCTGATGAACCAGAGATAAAGATTTTTGTGAAATCTCCTTACTTTATAATCCAGCAAATGTTGGCAATTTGACCTCTAGTTCCTCTTACTTTTCTAAACCCAGATTGGACATCTGGAATTTCTTTGTTCACGTAATGCTGAAGCCTAGCACATAAGATTTTAAACATGACCTTACTAGCATGGGATATGAGTGCAATTGTCTGATGGTTAGCATATTCTTTGTTACTACCCTTCTTGAGGATTGGGATGAGGATTGACCTTTTCCAGTCTTGTGGCCATTGATGACTTTTCCAGATCTACTGACATAATGAATGCAACACCATGGTGGCATCATCCTTTAAGGATTTGAATAGTTCTGCTGGAATTTCATTGCATCCATTAGCTTTACTAACAGCTGTGCTTTTTAAGGCCCACTTGACTTCACATTCCAGAATGTCTGGTTCTGGGTGACTAACCACACGATCATAATAATCAGGTTCATTAAAATCTTTTTAATACAGTTTTTCCATGTATTCTTTCATTTCTTCTTGATCTCTTCATTGTCTACAAGGTCTTTACCATTTTTATCCTTTATTGTGCCCATCTTTGGGTGGAATGCTCCCTTAAGCTTTCTGATTCTCCTGAAGAGATCTCTAGACTTTCCTGTTTTGTTGTTTTCTTCTATTATTAAGCACTGTTCATTGAAGAAGGCCTTCTTATTTCTCATATCTATTCTTTGGAACTCTGTATATAATTGGATATACCTTTTCCTCTCTCCCTTGCTTTTTGCTTCTCTTCATTCTTTTGCTATTTGTAAGACCTTCTCAGAAAACTACTTCACATTCTTTCTTTTCTTTTTCTTTGGGATGGTTTTATTTGCCACTTCCTGTACAATATTACAGACCTCTATGCACACTGTTAACTATATCTAGTCCCTTGAATATATTCATTACTTCTACTAAGAATCCATATGGAATTTGATTTAAGTCATACCTGGCTGGCCTATTGCTTTTCCAAGTTTTCTTTAGTTTAATCCTGAGTTTTGCTATGAGAAACTGATGATCTGAGCCAAAGTCAGCTCCAGGTCTTGTTTTTGCTGACTATATACAGCTTTCCCATCTGTGGCTACAAAGAATGTAATCAATTTGATTTCAATATTGACCACGTGGTGATGTCTATGTGTAAAGTCATCTCTTGTGTTGTTGAAAAGGGTATTTGCTATAACTGCTGCTGCTGCTGCTGCTGCTAAGTCACTTCAGTCATGTCCAACTCTGTGTGACCCCATAGATGGCAGCCTACCAGGATTCTCCAGGTAAGAACACTAATTAATTCTTTTGGCAGAATTCAGTTGGCCTTTGCCCCACTTCATTTGTTCTCCAAGGTCAAACTTGCCTGTTACTTCAGGTATATCTTGACTTCCTACTTTTACATTCCAATTCCTGATGATGAATAGAACATCTTTTTTTAGGTGTTAGTTCTAGGAGGTCTTCAAGGTCTTCATATAATTGATCAACTACAGCTTCTTTGGCTTCGGTAGTTAGGGCATATACTTGGATTACTGTGATGCTGAATGGTTTGTCCTAGAAATGAACTGAGATCATTCTGCCATTTTTGAGGTTAAATTTAATTTTTGAGGTTGCACCCAAATACTGTATTTTGGACTCTGTTTTTATTATGAGGGCTACTCTATTTCTTCTATGGAAAGATTAATATAGCACTAATAAATGAGACAAATTTTAATCCAGATACTACAAATTCACTATGAAATTTTCAGAATTGATTGTTAAAGTTTATAATATAGAACTTACATGTCAGGCAAATAACAATTTTATGTCCACTTCAAGCAAAAATGTCAAATTTTCTGACCAGTAGTCTACACTTGTTTGAAAAGGATGATGCAATTTAGTAGAAATGTATCATATAGTGGTGAGAGTATATTGATGAAGCAGCAATAATGAAAAGAAATATAGCCTGGTCGGAATGATCATCATCAAAAACTCTACAAACAACAAATGCTGGAAAGGGTGTGGAGAAAAGAGAATCCTCCTACTCTGCTTTTGAGAATGTAAATTGTTAAAATCACTGTGGGTAATAATAGGAGCTTCTTTGAAAGTCTAAAAATAAAACTAGTATATGATATAGCAATCCTCCCCCTGGGCATATATCCAGGGAAAACCATAATTCAAAGATATACATACATGCCAATGTTCATTGAAGTACTATCTATAATAGCCAAGATATGTGAAGCAACATAAATTCTCATGGAGAGAGGAATGGATAAAGAAGGTGTGGTACATATATATGGTAGAATATGAATTAGCCATAAAAAAGAGTGAAATAATGCCATCTGCAGCAACATTGACAGACCTAGAGATCATCATATGAAGTGAAATGTCAAAGATAAATATGATATGTCATGTATATGTAGAATATAAAATGTGAGACAAATGGACTTATTTACAAAACACACTAACTTTGAAAACAAACTTATGGTTGCTGCTACTGCTGCTGCTGCTGCTGCTTCTAAGTTGCTTCAGTTGTGTCCGACTCCTAGCAACCCCATGGATTGCAGCCTACCAGCTCCTCCATCCATGGGATTTTCCAGGCAAGAGTACTGAAGTGGGGTGCCATTGCCTTCTCCGAAACTTATGGTTACCAAATGGAAAATGTGTGGGAGTCTAAATTAAAAGTTTGACATGAACATATAAAATAATCAACAAAGACCTAATGTATAGGACAGGGAAATTTACTAAGTAATCTATTTTAATCTATACAGGAAAAAAAATCTGAAAAGAATGGATATGTGTATACATAACTGAATCTTTTTCCTTTACTCACGAAATTAACACACCATTGCAAATTAACTACACTTTAATAGAAAATAAAACATTCAGATTCTATATCTCTGAATGTAGAATTCCAAAAGAATCTGAATGTTTCTTCCTTAAGGAATGTCATTTCATCAGCGGTCATCTTCTTAAAAGAAAACATGAACATTTAAATGTATTAGCTTTACACTTTTTTCTTTTTTAGCAAGAAGAAAATAAATAAATGTAAATAATAATGGCACTTACTTGATACTTTTGAATTAATCAAGTGTTTAGTAACAGAGGGCTTCTCTGATGGGTCAAATGGTAAAGAATCTGCCAGCAATGCTGGAAATCTGGGTTTGGTCCCTGTATTGGGAAGATCCCCTGAAGAAAGCAATGGCTACCCACTCCAGTATTGTTGCCTGGAGGAGTCCATGGACAGAGGAGTCGGGTGGGTTACAGTCTATAAGGTTGCAGAGAGACAGACACGAGTGAGAGAGTAACACTTTCGCTTTCACTTTAGTAACACAGAGTAAGACTGTTCTACCAAGATTTGGAGGCATCTTTTGACTTTAAAAGAAGCCAAATATAAGTTTATACTATACCCTTCTCTATCAATGAGAGTGCTTTTGAAATATATATATGTATATATGTACATATATAAAAAAAAACTTTAAACAATAAAAAAATTGCATCATATAAATGAGAAGTTCTTCCATGGCAACCTGCTTCTATACACTAATCCTATAGAAAAGATCAAAGCTTCTACCTCAACAATAGCTCTTTCCAAAGTTAGGAATTAAATTGCCTTAGTTCTATGTCTGATGTAGTACATTATGGAATGCACTAATTGGCTTAGGTCATTTGGGTTTTACTCTAGGAACGGGAATAGGTTTTCTCCCATGTGAATTCAGGAAATTCAGGGTATAGTGGAAAGACTCAACCAAAACAATGTTCACTCCACTTGCAACTCAAAGTAGCAAGTGAATTTTAAGAACTGACCAGTTTGTCATTGTTCATTTCTTAAGATAGTCTTCATGCAAAAGAGTAAAATTTAACTTCTAGCTTAGGCTCCACTATAAAAATGTTCTCTGTATGTTGATACAGGATGCTGTGTATTTTAATGAGAACCATGTAAGCCAGAGAAGGACACAGCTTAGAAATATTAAGTAAGCTCATGAAAGGAACTGAAGTGATGACTCAGTGTCAGATGAAGTCTATCGAGCATTTGACTTCTGTTCATCTGAGCAATACATTAAAAATCACAATATTCAAATTTTAAGATGTATTAAAGTAAAACTCAAGTCCTGTGTTTCTGAACAGCTTTTGATAAATAACATCAATAAAAAGAGAAGCAGCCAGTGAATGTAGTACCGATTCCAATCATGCACTTAAAAATTCTTTTAGTTTTATTACTTTCTCCTACTTTCTTTCTCATGCTCCATCTGCAAGTTACTAATCCAAGAACCATCTCCTTTGAGTATATGTTATTTCCCACAGAGATAGTTTCTTGAACTAAAAGGATGTTAAAAGAAAGATTAGTGCCTAGAAGAGAATCTCCTCCTGAAGCAGAAAGTGGACCCAATAGGACAATCAGAAGGAAATTTGGAGAGTTGAAACAAAGCAGGTTTCAGAGTATATAGTCAGGAACACAGGACCCAGAAACCTCAGACAGCCTCATGAGAATTTTCATTAAGCAAGTGAAAGTGAAAGTCCTTCAGTCATGTCTCACTCTTTGAGACCCCATGGGCTACAGTCATGGAATTCTCCAGGCCAGAATACGGGAGTGGGTAGCCTTTCCCTTCTCCAGGGTGTCTTCCCAAATCAGGGATCAAACCCAGGTCTCCCACACTGCAGGAGGACTCTTTATCAGCTGAGCCACAAGGAAAGCCCAAGAAAACTGGAGTGGATAGCCTATCCCTTCTACAGGGGATCTTCCCAACAGAAGAACCAACCGGGATCTCCTGCATTGCAGGCAGATTCTTTACCAACAACTATGCTGCTGCTAAGTCAATTCAGTCGTGTCCGACTCTATGTGACCCTATAGATGGCAGCCCAACAGGCTCCCCTGTCCTTGGGATTCTCCAGGCAAGAACACTGGAGTGGGTTGCCATTTCTTTCTCCAATGCATGAAAGTGATAAATGAAAGTGAAGTCGCTCAGTTGTGCCCGACTCTTAGCGACCCCATGGACTGCAGCCTACCAGGCTCCTCCGTCCATGGGATTTTTCAGGCAAGAGTACTGGAGTGGGGTGCCATTGCCTTCTCCACCAGAAACTATGAGGGAAGCCCGAAGACAAACTTGTTTCTAAAAGCCTCCATACCCTTCATGACTTTTCAAATTGTTTTCTAATTGTGTTAAATTTCCTAGGATAAACTTTCTCTGGAAAAAGAGCATCCTGATAAACACAAAACTTGACACATTTTAAGATACAATGTATATTATGNAGAAACTATGAGGGAAGCCCGAAGACAAACTTGTTTCTAAAAGCCTCCATACCCTTCATGACTTTTCAAATTGTTTTCTAATTGTGTTAAATTTCCTAGGATAAACTTTCTTTGGAAAAAGAGCATCCTGATAAACACAAAACTTGACACATTTTAAGATACAATGTATATTATGAAATATTTAACTGACCATATACAAATAGTAAAAGTTATATTGATCAAAAATAATCAAGAGTTTTATGACATGACCTAGTTTCTCTAGGAATTGGTAAGCTAAAACTTTTATGACAAACCTATGTAGTTATGAACATGTCTGATGTACAGAGTCTAATAACAGTCTCTGCTTTCTCTCTCATGACACAATATTTTAGCCAATGTTGCCCTAAGAACTACATTTTTGTTAAAATTTTTCATGATTCTTTTAAAATATTAATTTTTTCCAATTCATAAAACCTTTTAAAATGTGCTGTACTATTTAATATTCAGGGTTGCTCAGTACTGCTCACACTTATGCGTTATTGTCAATATCCCACAACAGTGATATATTTTCTGTAATTTATGAACCAATGTTGATACATTATCATCACCTAGAGTTCATAGTCTACAACTCTTGATGTGTGCACTTTATGTTTTTCAGTTCAGTTCAGTTCAGTCACTCAGTCGTGTCTGACTCTTTGCGACCCCGTGAATCGCAGCACGCCAGGCCTCCCTGTCCATCACCAACTCCCAGAGTTCATTCAGACTCGCGTCCATTGAGTCAGTGATGCCATCCAGCCATCTCATCCTCTGTCGTCCCCTTCTCCTCCTGCCACCAATCCCTCCCAGCATGAGAGTCTTTTCCAATGAGTCAACTGTTCTCATGAGAAGGCCAAAGTACTGAAGTTTCAGCTTTAGCATCAGTCCTTCCAAAGAACACCAAGGACTGGTCTCCTTCAGGATGGACTGGTTGGATCTCCTTGCAGTCCAAAGAACACTCAAGAGTCTTCTCCAACATCACAGTTCAAAAGCATCAATTCTTCAGCACTCAGCTTTCTTCACAGTCCAACTCTCTCCATACATAACCACTAGAAAAACCAGAGCCTTGACTAGGCGGACTTTTGTTGGCAAAGTAATGTCTCTGCTTTTCAATATGCTATCTAGGTTGCTCATAACTTTTCTTCCAAGGAGTAAGCGGCTTTTAATTTCATGGCTGCAGTCACCATCTGCAGTGATTTTGGAGCCCAGAAAAATAAAGTCTGACACTGTTTCCATTGTTTTCCCATCGACAATTGTATAATGACATGTATCCACCATGATAGTACCAAGCAAAATAGTTTCACAGCCCTAAGACTCCTCTGTGCTCTGCATATTCACCCCATCTCCCCGCTAATCCACAGCAGCCAGTTCTTTTTACCATTTCCATAGTCTGCCTTTTCCAGAATGTCCTACAGTCAGAAGTATACAATGCATGGCCTGTTCAGATTGACTTCTTTCAGTTAGTACTATACATTTAAGCTTTCTTTTACATGTCTTGGACTTGATAGTTAATTTGCTTTTACACTGAATAATATTCCACTTTTTGGATGTACCACAGTTTATTCATTTACCTACTGAAGGGGCATCTTAGTTGTTTCCAAATTTTAACAACTGCGAATTCTCCAGGCCAGAATACTGGAGTGGGTAGTTGTTCCCTTCTCCAGGGGATCTTCCCAACCCAGGGATGGAACCCAGGTCTCCCATGTTTCAGGTAGATTATTTACCATCTGAGCCACCAGGGAATCCCAAAGTAAAGAGCAGGAGGTGAAAAAAAAAAAGAAAAAAAAAGTCTAAGTCTAAGTTGTATGGAGAGATTAAAATTTTACATAAAATGATTGGTTATAACTCAACAGTACCTGCAAGACTGGAACCTCCAAGACTAGATAGTAACAAGTTTTAGAGTTAAGTTTCATAAATTTTTGGATAATTGATAGTTGCATGGTAATCAATAGATCCTCTGGGATGTAAAGAGAAAAAATGATTTTCTTGTAACTCCTTGTCCTTATAATAATCAGTTTTTAACTGGGTTTCTACTGTAAATACTTTTCCATTGTCATAGTAAGGTTTAGACTCTACTACCTCCTCTCACTCATCCTCAGAATTGCCATTTTTAAAAAACACTGCTGTTAAAAAAAAAAAATTCATTCTGCATACATTCTGTAAAGAAACTATTTAAAATGGTGTATAAACCACAAATGGACTAGAATTTTCAAAATTGTATTCTATATAAGAAGAGCTTTAAGGATTTACTAAGATACATAAGGTTATAAATTAACTCATGTTACAGTCCTATATCATTCTTAACATATATTAGCATGTTAAATATTCTGAAAATGTAGTGATGACAAATACTTAAATTTCTTAAATTGATAGGTGCTCAAACCCCTTCTCACAATTAACAACAAATAGGTTAATCTTTTAGAAACAGTGATCTAAAAATATAAATTTATATATTTTTTTAAATTCTAAATTACACCACATAGTTTTAATGTGATAACTTGCCGGGGTCCAACCCCGGCAGGTCCAGGGAATTCGAAGCGGGGACGGCGTCGGCGAGGAAAAAACTTATTTATTTAGAAATATAAGATTAGGAAATAATAGTATAGTAGGAAAATTAAGTGGAGAAAAGAGGCTGAATAACTTGGTTTACGTGGAAAGCCAATAAAGTTCCAGGCAAGGAGCTTGCACCATCTACATTGGGCCACCGGTGTCCGTTTGAATATAGGAGAGTGCCCTGCCCTGGGCTCTCTCCCTTACGGATCTTAGCAGCCGGGACAAGTAAGTAGACATGGCGAGCCTCCACGCCCCAGATGGGAATCCAGCCTGAAAATAGAGTAAAGAGGAGACGAGGGGGAAGCCCAGCATCGGTGCAAGACTCCAAAAACTATTTTTCAAAATTAGCCCATATACCCCAAGTTGTACATAATGGAATATGCAGAGTTATGCAGGGGCAGCAGTCCTCACCCTCATTGAGATCAGGCTTTCTTTTTGCATACCCTCTCCTATGCAAAAGGTCTCAGGTGGTTTACATTATCTTCTGGCCAAGAGGCCTGTTAATATTTTTATGGCTCTCTTCCTGGACAATTGTCTATCAGCCAGAAAACTCCTTTTCCCTAGAAGTGTTTTTTCTTTACTCTGCATTACCCTCTAAATTGTTCCTGTAGAACAAAAATGCAGTGGGTTATAACTAAGAAAGTACTTAACTCAAAGATCTAATATTACTAATATCAGGTCTACTACCTGTTTTTCTATATACCAACTATATCTTACAAATAAAAGATATGAAAATTTGGCAGCAAGTATTGGCTCAACAAATGAAACCTTTAATCAGTCCTATTCTAATGACTGTGACTCCTCAGAAGTTCCTACATTCCTAAGATGTTTTAAACTTCCTGTGCCTCCTGGGGTCGGGAGGCCTCAAACAATCACATGCGCAGCTGTATGAGTCCTGCAGGCAGGCTAGAAAGCCATCAGAGGGTTTTTTGGATTGAAACACTCCCTGAGTTGACTTTTTCCAGAGAATATCAGAAGAGTGGAAAAGGAGGCAGATTCTTATTTTGGGAGGGGTACACACTCAGGAAATGCCAGGGGGAAAACCTGAGATTTGACTCGTCCTGGCCCATCAAATCTCCTGCCGCGCGTGACCTTGTCACGGGTGGGATTCCTCACGCTGGCTCCCGGCAAATGAACAAACAAAATTGGAAATATGTCAAATGTCCACTGCTGGTGGGTTGAGTAGATACACTGTACATTCTTTTTTATTATTGTGGTAAAATGTACATAACATATAATGTACCATTTTAACTATGTTAATGTGCACAGTTTTGTGGAATTAAGTACATTCACATTGTTACGCAACCACCACTACCATCAGCAGAAATTTTTCATCTTCCCAAACTGAAACTCAGTACCCATTAAAAATTAACTCCCCATGCCCCATTTCCCTCAGCCTCTGGCAAACTCTATTCTGGTTCCTGTCTCTATGAATTTGACTATTCTAAGTACCTCATGTAAGTGGAATTGTACAGTGTTTTTCTTTTGTTACTAATTTATTTCACTTAGAGTAATGTTTTCAAAGTTCATCCATGTTGTTATCATGTGTTGGAATTTTACTCCTTTTTAAAGGTTAGTAATATTCCACTGTGTGTTTATACATAGCACATTTTGTTATCCATTCATCCATAGATCGATGCTTGGGTTGCTCCTAGCTTCGGCTCTTGTGAATAATGCTGCTATGAACATGGCCCTACAAATGTTTGCTCAAGTCCTTGTTTTCATTTCCACGCAGTATATACCTAAAAGTCAAATTGCTGAAAGTCAATTCCATGTTTTGAGGAACTGTTATGCTGTTTTCCATAGGAACTACACCTGATCACTCTTTTTTTTTTAAACTGCATATATTGTAGTATAACTACTTATTAGATATTGCCAAACTTTTTCCTAAGATGTTATCTATCTAGATATATCTACATGTATTATAGTTACATTTTTATAGAGGTATCTCTGTGTATATCTATAGAAATATTTCTATATCTGTTTCCATATATGAAGTGTATTTAGAGTTTCTGGTGACCCAAACCTTTCCAACATTATTACCAGATTTCTTAACTTTGGCCAATTTAGTAGTTTTAAAATCATCATTGTATCATGGACTTAATTTTTATTTCTATAATTACCATTGCAATTACTCATTTTATATATGTGAAAGTTTTGTTTTCACATGGAAGTCTTTAATCCATTAAGAATTAATTTTTGTATGATGTATGATAGAGGTCTAATTTTGTTCCTTTTAACATGATAACCAAATGCCCTGACTCCATCCTCTTCCCATTATCATTATCTCATATGTCAAGTTCCCACATACAGTTGATCTGCCACTGAGCTGTTTGTTCACTTGGTTAATTTGTCCACCTTCATTACTGGCATGTGTTTTATTTATTAGGAGATAACAATGAGGTATTGAGAGAGACTGATGCTGAACACTTGGGTACTTTATTGTCCAGTATTGTAACTGCACCTGGGTATGGACAAGGTGGTTGGAATTGGCCTGCTGGTTGATTAAAGAGCGTGCACTCATACAGCTCATATATTCAAGTATGAACACACATATTTAAATCCTGATGATGCAATGTAGGAAGTGTGATAATACAGGAATAGCTGAAGTGATATGAGGAATCACAATGAAGGAAAAAACTAATTCTAGTATTTGGGTATCCAAGAGGGTAACAGAAGCAAATAGCATTCCAGATAGCAAGTGTATGGTGTCATAGTTGACAGCTGAGGTCTAGAGGTAGACAAATTTAATATTGGATCCAAGCGCCCACACTTATTAGCTGTGATTCTGACAATTCTCAGGGTTGAACCTCGACTTCCTTATCTATTCAACAGAGATAATAATAGCTCAGAAATCTGTTGGGAAAATTAAACCCAAAAAAGAAAAACAAAGGAAAAAGAAATGAAGAAAGAAGAAATACAAAAACAATTGGAAAACAAGGATTAAAATGGCAATAGGTATGTGTGTGTGTGTGTTAGTTGCTCAGTTGTGTCTGACTCTTTGTGACCCCACAGACTGTAGCCCACCAGGCTTCTCTGTCCATGGATTTCTCCAGGCAAGAATACTGGAGTGGATTGCCATTCCCTTCTCCAGAGGAACTTCCCAACCCAGGAATCGAACCCTGGTCTCCTGCATGGCAGGCAGATTCTTTACCATTTGAGCTACAGGGATCAATTATTATTTTAAATGTCAATGGATTAAATGATCTGATCAGAAGACATAGAGTGGCAGATTGGATAAAAAAACAACCAAGAACCTACAATGTGTTGCCCAGAAGAGACTCACTTCAGGGCAAAAGATACAAACAGACTGAAAATAAGGGGATTAAAAATATACTTCATGCAAGTAGANTCAATTATTATTTTAAATGTCAATGGATTAAATGATCTGATCAGAAGACATAGAGTGGCAGATTGGATAAAAAAACAACCAAGAACCTACAATGTGTTGCCCAGAAGAGACTCACTTCAGGGCAAAAGATACAAACAGACTGAAAATAAGGGGATTAAAAATATACTTCATGCAAGTAGAAATGGCAAGAAAGTAAGGGTAGCAAAACTCATATCATAAAAAATAGAGGTTTTTAAACAAAATTTAAAATACAAGCCATGAAGAAAGACAAAGAAGGCACTATATAATGATAAAGGGATCAATATTAGAAGAGGATGCACCCAATATAAGGGCACCTAAATATATGAAACAAATACTGACAGACATAAAGGGAGAAATTGACAATCGTACAATAACAGTAGGAGACTGTGACACCCCACTGACATCAATAGACAGATTATCCACACAGAAATCAACAAGGCAACAGAGGTCCTAAATAACAGTCCAATTGGAGTTAATTGATATCTATGAGACACTACAACCAAAAAACCCAGAATACACATTCTCTAGGTTAGACCACATGCCAGGCCATGAAATAAGCCTCAACACTTTTTTTTTAAACATCAAGGATTTATTGTTCACTAATGTACATTTTTTTTTCCATCTCAGGTGTACATGAGTTCCCAATCTTGAAGCCCCCCCCTCACCACCTCCCACCCCATATCAACTCCCTGGATCATCCCTGTGCACCAGTCCCAAGCATCCTGTATCCTGTANTTCCTATAGAACAAAGGTGCAGTGGGTTGTAACAAAGAAAGTACTTAACTCAAAGATCTAATATTGTTAATACCAGATCTACTACCTGTTTTTCTATATACCAAGTATATCTTACAAATAAAAGATATGAAAATTTGGCAGCAAGTATTGGCTCAACAAATGAAACCTTTAATCAGTCCTATTCTAATGATTTTGACTCCTTGGAAGCTCCTACATTCCTAGGATGTATTCAGCTTCCTGTGCCTCCCACAGTCAGGAGGCCTCAAGCAATCACATGCGCAGCTGTAAGAGTCCTGCAGGCAGGCTAGAAAGCCATCAGAGGGGTTTTTGGATTGAAACACTCTTTCAAATGCAGAAGACTAAAGCCCTTAGTTGACTTTTCCCAGAGAATGTCAGAAGAGTGGAAAGGCAGGCAGATTCTTACTTTGGGGGGGTACATGCTCAGGAAATGCCAGGGAGAAAAACCCTGAGATTTGACTCGTCCTTGCCCATCAAAATCTCCTGCCTCGTGACCTTGTCATGGGTGGGATTCCTCACGCTGGCTCCCGGCAATAACGCATTTATCAGGTATTAATATAAAGTCACACAAAGTAAATGTCTCATGTTCCTCTATTCTTAAAGCATGTATAAAGCAACCATTGCACATAAAGAGTGGTCTTTGCTATTCAAAGAATAAGTAGCTAAAAGATGTTACTAGAAAACTGGTGATGTAGGACAGAAGATTACACACAAGAGAAGCTTTATCATTCAGTGCAATAACTGATAAAAATAGGCAATGTTTAGGTAGATTATTTTTATTAAATACTATCTTTTAAAGTTTAGTTTGGTAAAACCTTCCCATGTATACTTACTAGAATAAATTTGAACACAAATTTACTACACAGGATTACAATTTTGGATTGAACTTGTTATAATGATATATTTTCAAAGGATTTTTAGAACATTTGGAATTGCTTATGCCCATATACGATAAAATCAGATAGAATGTCTTTATTATCTTTATTATATGTCTCCAATTAGTGTTTGTTCATTTGCTTTCTTCTGTCAACTTGCCCTCCTTTTAGGTTTTCCAAAGTAGTTTTTGTGTAAACTCTGACCAATGCTTCCAACTTGTTGCCCAAAGCAAAATTAAGATTGGGAGATTTGATTTAACCAAGTCAGTTCAACCACTGATATGACCTTTCTCCTTATGAAGAAGAAAGTCTGCTTCCCTCAGAATTATCAATCTTGCCTTTCCCTCAGATTTAAGAATGTCAAGTTTGCTATACTTATTTAATTCATCATATCTCTTACCAACATGTATTTATGCCGTTCGTGTCATTTGATTCATTTTTAGAAGAGATTTTCATAAGTGACCTTATCCATCTTTGAAAATTTACATCAGTTGTCTGTGTCATATTTGAGCAGCTACTATATGCTTACCTTCTGGTTAAAGAGCCATCAATGTAGATGGTGAAACAAAATATGCATATTCACCAACATGTAGCCAACATAAAATAGCAAGCAGAGTTGAACTGAGTCAATAAAATAACAAGTAGAATCAGGTAAGCAAAATAAATTTTGTGAATTGTTAGAAAGAAGAGAGATCATGTTGACTGGTAAAATAACTAAAAAGACCAAATTGTTGAATCATTTTCGACACAAATGATAGATCTTATATATAATTGAAGGAGAAGGAAAGAGCAACCCACTCCAACATTCCTGCAAGGAGAATCCTATGGACAGAAGAGCCTGGTGGGCTATGGTCTACAGAATTGCAAAAAGTCGGACACAACTGAAGCAACTTAGCACATGCCCACACATATATAATTGAATTCATTTAATGATTCAAAGGTGAGAAGAGCAAAGAGCAACTCATTGGAAAAGGTCTTGATTCTGGGAAAGATTGAAGGCAAAAGGAGAAGGCAGTGGCAGAGGACGAAATTGTTAGATGGCATCACTGACTCAGAGGAATTTGAGCAAACTATGGGAGCTAGTGCAGGACAGAGGCATAATGGTCCATGAGGTCCATGAGGTATGGTCCATGGGATCACAAAGAGTTGGACCATGAGGTATGGTCCATGAGGCCGCAAAGAGTTGGACATGACTAAGCAATTGAACAACAGCAACAACAATAATAATTCAAAGATAAAAGAACAACAACACTCAGGCCAAGAATTTTTCCCCCAAAGAGACTTGACTATTTCAATACAATTCCCCAATTGTGATTTCTTTCTGACATTTGGAAAAATTCTGGTGCAGATTTGAGATATGAATATAAGCAGTGCATGTGGAGCACTGTTGGAAGAGAGGGACTCATTCAATTATGAAACATCTCTTTTTTATACTCTATTAATTACATAATATATTTTCCAGTGGTCCATGATTTATAAATTCATAAACTGTAGATGCCTTTACATTATACAGAGATGAGACTTATTCTCATGAAAGATAAGAATTCTCAATTATCTTTCTGCAGTAAATAATACTGTGTATATTCCAGGGGATTGTCTTCCAAATGATTTTGAGTGGGTCATCTTTTTCTTTCCAAAGTATCTCAAAAAAAGAGAAAATAATTTACAAACCTGTGGTTAATTTTATATTTCCAGCTGATAATATTAGGATTATTGATGGGAGAAAATGATATAACCTCATTACTTAAGTATGGTCAGCATACCTGCTCAAGGTCTAGTTCTTAGGTTGAAACAATCTTGTTCCCAACTGCATGTCCCAACTATTACAAAATCCCACACCCTGAAAGATTTATTCTTCCCTTTTTAACAAATCATACATCAATATAATTCTGTCTGCTAACAAACAGGATAATGTGAAGAAAAGTAAGATATTAAATAAGCAACAGTGAAAACTCAGATTAAAACAGGCAATACTGATTTTTAGAGGGATCATTCTTCATCTTAATAGAATATAATTACAAGACTGTATAAGAAACATATTTAAGTGTTTTCTCTTCTAGCTTCTCCAGATGCCATTTTTGAAATTTAAAAAGATTTTCTGATAAATGTGAGGCAATTTTGGTATGCTATAAATACACTACATCATAAGCCTGTAGAAATAAAGCTACTAAGACTTGAATGATACTGAACAACTTGGCAGCTATTTAAAATTAAATCAATATGACTCTTTTTGGAAGCACATCTTTGTCAATCAAATTCCTTGAGGTGCCTGCCCTAATATTCTTTAGTTCCTGATTGCTGACATTCAAAATATGTAGGAATCATGAGTTAAAGGCCAAGCCATATTGAAAATGTGTTAGGTCTATTACCATTAAATCATAGATTATCTACAAGTAATGTAAACTCATCTAATTTTTTCCACTTCTGTTCCATTCATCTGCATTCCAGTGAGATGGCACTGTTGACCAGTTTGTACTTGTCTACTGTTTTATTGTTTTTATATTCTTTTTTTTTACCAGAATTCTAATAAATATATAATAAATGAGAAATGCTATTAAAATTCATTGACAGTTGCATGGTATTAAGTCAGTTCATTACTGTCAAACATCATTAAATGACATAAGCAAGTGTCCATAAAAATCATTAAGGGAAAAAAATATATATATATACATAAAGGCTGTATTTTGATATCATTTTCTAAACATTAATTATATTACATAACTTTTTAATCATATATTGTTGTTGTTCAGTCACTAGGCCATGTCTGATTCTCTGTGACCCCATGGACTGCAACATGCCAGGCTCCTCTGTCCTACACCATTTCCCATAGCTTGTTCAAATTCATATCCATTGAGTTGCTGATGCTATCTAATCATCTCATCCTCTGTTGCCCACTTCTCTTCCTGCCCTCAGTCTTTCACATCAGGTGATCAAAGTATTGGAGCTTCAGCAACAGTCCTTCCAATGANGTCACTAGGCCATGTCTGACTCTCTGTGACCCCATGGACTACAACATGCCAGGCTCCTCTGTCCTACACCATTTCCCATAGCTTGTTCAAATTCATATCCATTGAGTTGCTGATGCTATCTAATCATCTCATCCTCTGTTGCCCACTTCTCTTCCTGCCCTCAGTCTTTCACATCAGGTGATCAAAGTATTGGAGCTTCAGCAACAGTCCTTCCAATGAATCAGTTCAGTTCAGTTCAGTCGCTCAGTTGTGTCCGACTCTTTGCAACCCCATGGACCGCAGCACACCAGGCCTCCCTGTCCATCACCAACTTCTGGAGTTTACTCAAACTCATCTCCATTGAATCAGTGATGACATCCAATCATCTCATCCTCTGTTGTCCCTTTCTCCTCCTGCTCTCAGTCTTACACAGCAACAGGGTCTTTTCAAATAAGTCAGCTCTTCGCATCAAGTGGCCAAAATATTTGAGTTTCTGTTTCAACATCAGTTCTTCCAATGAACACTCAGGACCGACCTCTTCTTGGATGGACTGGTTGGATCTCCTTGCAGTCCAGGGGACTCTCAAGAGTTTTCTCCAACACCACAGTCCAAAAGGATCAATTCTTTGGCACTCAGCTTTCTTTATAGTCCAACTCTCCCATCCATACATGACACCTGAAAAAATCATAGCCCTGACGAGACAGACCTTTGATGGCAAAGCAATGTCTCTGCTTTTTAATATGCTGTCTAGGTTGGTAATAACTTTCCTTCCAAGGAGTAAGTGTCTTTTAATTTCATGGCTGCAGTCACCATCTGCAGTGATTTTGGAGCCCCCAAAATAAAGTCAGCTGCTATTTCCCCATCTATTTCCCATGAAGTGATGGGACTGGATGCCATGATCTTCATTTTCTGAATGTTGAGCTTTAAACCAACTTTTTCACTCTCCTCTTTCACTTTTATCAAGAGGCTCTTTAGTTCTTCACTTTCTGCCATAGGATAGTATCATCTGCATATCTGAGGTTATTAATATTTCCCCCAGCAATCTGGATTCCAGCTTGTGCTTCTTCCAGCCCAGTGTTCCCCATGATGTACTCTGCATATAAGTTAAATAAGCAGGGTGACAATATGCAGCCTTGATGTACTCCTTTCCCGATTTGAAACCAGTCTGATGTTCCATGTGCAATTCTAACTGTTGCTTCCTGACCTGCATGTAGGTTTCTCAAGAGGCAGGTTAGGTGATCTGGTATTCTCATATCTTTCAGAATTTTCCACAGTTTACTGTGATCCACACAGTCAAAGGTTTTGGCATAATCAATAAAGCAGAAATAGATGTTTTTCTGGAACTCTCTTGCTGTCACAGCATCATCTTTTAGGATTTTAAATAGCTCAACTGGAATTCCATCACCTCCACTAGCTTTGTTCAAGGTGATGCTTCCTAAGGTCCACTTGACTTCACATTCCAGGATGTCTGGCTCTAGGTAAGTGATCACACCATCGTGATTATCTGGGTCTTGAAGATCTTTTTTATACAGTTCTGTGTATTCTTGCCACCTCTTCTTAACATCTTCTGCTTCTGTAAGGTCCCCACAATTTCTGTCCTTTATTGTGCCCATCTTTGCATGAAATGTTCCCTTAGTATCTCTAATTTTCTTGAAGAGATCTCTAGTCTTTCCCATTCTATTGCTTTCCTCTATTTCTTTGCACACTGATCCTTGAGGAAGGCTTTCTTATCTCTCATTGCTATTCTTTGGAACTCTGCATTCAAGTGGGTTTATCTTTCCTTTTCTCCTTTGTTTTTGACTTCTCTTCCTTTGCAGCCATTTGTTAAGCCTCCTCATACAGCCATTTTGTTTTTTTGCATTTCTTTTTCTTTGGGATGGTCTTGATCCCTGTCTCCTGTACAATGAATATTCGGTGTTGATTTCCTTGCGGATTCACTGGTTTGATCTCCTTGCAGGCAAAGGACTCTCAAGAATCTTCTTCAGCACTGGAATTTGAAAGCATCAATTCTTTAACCCTAAGCCTTGTTTATGGTCCAACTCTCACATCTGTACATTGCTTCTGGGAAAACCATAGGTTTGACTATATGGACCTTTTTTTGGCAAAGTGATGTCTCTGCTTTTTAATATGCTGTCTAGGTTTGTCATAACTTTCTTTCCCAGGAGCAAGTATCTTTTAATTTCATGACTGCAGTTATGGTCTGCAATGATTTTGGAGCCCCCCAAAATAAAAATAGATCTGTTACCATTTCCAATTTTACCCCTTCTATGTGTCATGAAGTGATGGAACCAGATGCCATGATCTTTTTTTTTGAATATTGAATTTCAAGTCACCTTTTCCACACTCCTATTTCACCTTTATCAAGAGGCTAAAAGTTGAAGTTACCACATGATCCAGCAATCCCATTCCAGGGCATATACCAGACAAAACTAAAATTCAAAAAACTACAAGTACCCTTATCTTTATAACAGTGCTATTTATACAGTAGGAAAGATATAGAAACAATATAAATGTCCATCAACAGATGAATGGATAAAGAAGATTCCATACCATGATGAAATATTACTAAGCCATAAAAAAGATGAAATGAAATAATGCCATTGCAGCCACATGGACAAACCTAGAGATTATCACACTAAACAAAGTAATTCAGAGAGAAAGACAAATACTATATGTTATCACTTATATGTGGAATATAATATTACAAAATGAATTTACTTACAAAACAGAAATAGACTCACAGATGTAGAGATTAGTAGATATAAATTAGTAAATATAGAATGGATAAACAACAAAGTCTTACTGTATAGCACAGGACACTATATTCAATATCCTGATAAACCATAATGGAAAGCAATATGAAAAACTATATGTTTTATAACTAAATCACTTTTCTATACAGCAGGAATTATCACAGTATTGTAAATAACTACACATCAATAAAATACAAAAAAAGATAAAATAATATGAAATCTATCAGCCAAAAGAAAAAAAAATTATTACAGTTCTCCATTTCTTATGAGAACTGGGGAATGGGTTATTTATTGATTACTTAACTCCAGCCATCAATTTCCAAGCCATCACAGTTAAATATTGTGAGCTATAGGATATTGAAGGAAAAGGATGGTGCACAACATGTATTTCCCCTTTTTTCATAATTAACAATTTTGACTGTACTATATTAATCACTTCTGATGTTTTACATACTATTCTCTGTCTGTTTTATGTAGTCTCCAGAAAAACAAATCATTAGGTGGCATTACCTTCATTATACAGATTCGCAAAGTAAGGCTTTGAAGGAGTTAAATTACTTGCCTCAGTGCATGAAGCTTTAAGTGACTAGAGTAGAAGTCAAAAGGGTATCTAAATCTGTCTAGGTTTTCAGCTATCATACTCTACAAGACTTTTTTCTGAATATGTGTTTCATTTCTTAAGTTTTAGAAAATTAAGCCCAAACCTGTGGAGACAAGTTACCTGTGTGGTTCTTTAAACTGCCCACAGCATTGAGAGTTTGTGCCAATATGAGCTATTCACTTAGGAATTTGTGTCAACATATAATGATCTTGCTGCTAACATATCTTGTGTAAATGAACAAAACTGGTACTTAATTGTATGCCAGACAAGATTTGAAACTTTGTATAATGTTTATGATAATGATGGAATTGTGCAAAATTCATCTTGACACTCTTAGGTCTGGTAGTTACACAGATAATCTAACAAATGGTAAATTTAATTTAGAANTGATCTTGCTGCTAACATATCTTGTGTAAATGAACAAAACTGGTACTTAATTGTATCCCAGACAAGATTTGAAACTTTGTATAATGTTTATGATAATGATGGAATTGTGCAAAATTCATCTTGACACTCTTAGGTCTGGTAGTTACACAGATAATCTAACAAATGGTAAATTTAATTTAGAATAAGATACCTTTAAATAATTCTAAATTGACAGCGTAGAAGTTCTGGATCCTCCCTTCTTGAAACATCAAAGTTTCTCAAGTTTGGATCCC
>SJYA01007108.1:0-19849 GCA_006410615.1 Neotragus moschatus
CCTTGGTATCTCTAATTTTCTTGAAGAGATCTCTAGTCTTTCCCATTCTGTTGTTTTTCTCTATTTCTTAGTCCTAGGGAGACAAAATTCTCATAAAAAAATAGAGTTCACAAAAATGAACACTATTATTGATTTCTTCTTGAAATATGTACTGAAGTTTTGAACTATAGAAATGAGGAAAATAGCTAGCAAAGCAGAAGCCTTTTAAAGTGGAGAACAGACAATTTCAGTCTCTTGGAGCTAACCAGACAAAAACTGGAGATCAGAAACCACAACTAATAAACACCCAGGTGGGGGTATTAATAAACAACCAGAGATCTCAGCTGGGAACCCCTGGAAAGAACTTTAGTCAAAGAGTATGGAAATCAAATAGATAAAACTTAATGAAAACTGCAACCCTATGTCAATCCAGTTTCTAGCCAGATTGATGTGATCTACCACCAGGCTACTTTCTACCAAAGCGAAAGCGAAAGTGAAAGTCACTCAGTCGTGTCTGATGCTTTGCGACAGTCCATGGACTTCTCCAGGCCAGAATACTGGAGTGGGTAACCTTTCCATTCTCCAGGGGATCTTCCCAACCCAGGGATCAAACCCAGGTCTCCTGCATTGTAGGTGGATTCTTTACCAGCTGAGCCACAAGGGAAGCCCAGGAATACTGGAGTGGGTAGCCTATCCCTTCTCCAGCAGATCTTCCCGACTCAGGAATCAAACCAGGGTCTCCTGCATTGCAGGCAGATTCTTTACCAACTGATCTATGAAGGATATGGTGAAAAGCTGCCTGGTATAGTAAGAAAAGGGAGCAAAAGAAGACATACAAAAGGAAGAAAATTACTAGTGACTCATATTTAGAGGTATCAGAAACAGAATTTAAAAAACCTATTTTTCTAGAAATCTTCTGTGCACATTTAGATATAAAAGTTCAGGAAACAAGATACTTAAGATTTGTGTGTTAAAACGAAGATCATGGCATCCGGTCCCATCACTTCATGGGAAATAGATGGGGAAACAGTGGAAACAGTGTAAGACTTTATTTTTTTAGGCTCCACAATCACTGCAGATGGTGACTGCAGCCATGAAATTAAAAGATGCTTACTCCTTGGAAGAAAAGTTATGAGCAACCTAGATAGCATATTCAAAAGCAGAGACATTACTTTGCCGACTAAGATCCATCTAGTCAAGGCTATGGTTTTTCCAATAGTCATGTATGGATGTGAGGGTTGGACTGTGAAGAAGGCTGAGCACTGAAGAATTGATGCATCTGAACTATGGTGTTGGAGAGGACTTTTGGGAGTCCCTTGGACTGCAAGGAGATCCAATCAGTCCATTCTGAAGGAGATCAAACCTGGGATTTCTTTGGAAGGAATGATGCTAAAGCTGAAGCTCCAGTACTTTGGCCACCTCATGCGAAGAGTTGACTCATTGGAAAAGACTCTGATGCTGGGAGGGATTGAGGGCAGGAAGAGAAGGGGACGAGAGAGGATGAGATGGCTGGATGACATCACTGACTTGATGGGAATGAGTCTGAGTGAACTCCGGGAGTTGGTGATGGACAGGGAGGCCTGGCCTGCTGCAACTCATGGGGTCACAAAGAGTCAGACATGACTGAGCAACTGAACTGACCTGAACTGGGAGTAGCCTGGTAGGCTACAGTCCATGGGGTCGCTAAGAGTCGGACACGACTGAGTGACTTCAGTTTCACTTTTCACTCTCATGCATTGGAGAAGGAAATGGCAACCCACTCCAGTGTTCTTGTCTTGAGAATCCCAGGGACGGGGGAGACTGGTGGGCTGCTGTTTCTGAGGTTGCACAGAGTCGGACATGACTGAAGTGACTTAGCAGCAGCAGCAGAAAGAATTTGAAGAAACCCAAACAGACACAGAAATATACCATTTTCACGAACAACAGGATTCAATATTTTTCTCATACTGATAATTGCAATCCCAATCAAAATCCCAGCAATTATTTTTAAATAGAAATTGGTAAGTTAATTCTAAATATATGTAGCAAGCCAAAAGACCTAGGAGTAGTTACAACTTTGAAAGCAAAGAACAAGGTATAGACTTACACATTACTTGATTTCAAGTCTGACTATATAGCTTCAAATAATTAAGGCAGTATGCTATTAGCAGAACAGATTTATAGATCAGACAATAGGAGAAAGGATTAAGAAATAGACTCACACTTATGTTCAATAGAATTTAGAAAAAGTTTTAAGAATAATTACTGGAGACAGAGTATTTTCCGTAAACGTTGCTATGAACAACTGTGTATCTCTATAGAAAAAAATAAGCCTTGACCATAATAGTCACAAAATTATGTGTTCAAAATGGATCATATACACCTAAACACAAAAACTAAAAATAAGTTTTAGAAGAAACATTAAAAAAACTATGACTATGGAGCACATATTTACCATAATAGAAAGGACGGATTAATTAAATGTTTCTTTTTTTTTTTTTTTTCAAAAAAAGGGGTTGAAAAATAAGAAACAGAGGAAGAATAAACTCGCACGTACATATACATACATGTATTCTTACAAAGAACAAATGTCAAGAATATACAAAAGACTGTTCAGTTCCATATAAGACAAAAAACTTGGAAACAAAGTATTAAAAGTATTTCATAACAGAATATATACAAGTAGCCAAAATGCAAATGAAAAGATACTCAATAACTTAAATGTAAATCTATGTGTTTCTTTAAAATTAAAAACCAAGTGATGCTAATTTGTGGTGTAGAAGCCATGGTTGTGTTTCCCTGAGGAGTAGTGATCAGTGGAAGAGGGCAACTTTCCTGGTCTGGGTGAGGCTATATACATGTTCACCCTTGGTTTATATACTTATGTATATTACATCACAATCAAAAGTTTATTTAAAAATTCAAAGTCTGGTTTTATAAAGTTAATAAAGCTATTGTATAGTTTATCTCCAAGAGTAAACCTCTGAGAATAGATATAAAATACTTTGAAGATTAATAAAGAGAAATTATTTATATGGATTTGAGTTTGTAGGTCTGCTGTCAGGCCAACTTGAGTTTTCATCTCAGTTCTACTAGACAATAAATAATTTATGTCTTGGTTTCCTTAACTGGAACATTTATAATATTAATAACTGTACCTATTTCAAAAAGTTGTTTGAAAGAATAAATCAGATACATTTTCTGAAGCATTGTATGTTGAAATATTATGTGAGTCGTGATCAGTAAATGATAGCTATTACAATAATAATTGTGTGACTTAATAATAACAATAAGCATAATATTGATATGAATCAAAATAATTTGAAAATAGAATACCCATAGCACGTAGAGGAGCAGGTTGATGGATTATTTTTAAACGTTCATAAACTGATCTGAGTATATATATGAAACAATATATAATACCGGTAGCATTTCAAATCAATTGGGATTGAATGAATTGCATCATAAATCATTTTCAGATGTAAAGGCAGGCAGCGAAAAGAAATGAAATTTTTGTGAGGCGCACATGACAGACAAAGGGTGACGTAAAAAGCCTTTTATGAACCAATGATTAAAGGAAAATATAAATACTGAACTGGAAAGGGGATCAGAGGACCCAGTTAATAGAATTAATGTGCGTGTACATATATACATACAAAGTTTAAAACAATATAAAAGAAAATATATAATATGCCAGAGAGGGATTATGCTAAATCAATAAGGTACTTTTTACTTAATAAATTGCCTATCAAATACCCTATATATTTATATTACCTTGGCAAAGAAAGGTTCATTCTTTCCTTTGGGGAGTACATATAAATAGGACCTTTTTGGAGAGTCATTTGGAAACGTGTATCTGAAGGCTTAACCCTGCACATCCTCATTGATCCAGAAATTCCTCTGGTTGAAATTTACCACACAGAAATAATGGTGATCACCATCAAAGATTTAGCTATAAAGAGAGTAACTGCCTTCTTGTTTGCAATGTGAAATGTTAGAACAAAACAGTAGTTCAAGTAACAGGAAATTGTTTCATTTGTCCAAGGAAATACTTTTCAGCATTGACAATGATATTTGGAAATAATTTTAAGGGCAGGATATAATTCTTATAATATACTCTTCCAGTACAAAAAGCCAATTTTAAAACAATATGGATAGCATGCTTGTATTTCTGCAAAGTAAACACATATACATTTACACAAAAGATTATAGGTAGAGTCTACCAAAATGTCAACAACAGTTGCATCAGAGTGCCAAAATTATGAGTAGTTCTATTTAAAATTCTGCTTATCTATTGAGATGTTTTCTAAAGGTTTTACAAGGTGTGTTTATTACTTTACAAGGATAAAAGGAAGTTAAAATATTTCAGTGCAACCTATGTGAAAATAACAATGCCCATAAGGTGCTCTCGTAGTAAAAAGAAGGGAGTAATAAAGGTTCTGTGCAAGGATAAAGATTATCTTTGAGTTCTCACACTTCAAAAAAGGCAGTAGGCATACAAAAATCGTGAAGACTAAACAGCAGACAAGGGAAATAGATGAAAAGGAGAACTCATGTACACCTGAGAAGGAAAAAAAAAAAAAAGAGTTTTCAGCCATTTTGTAGCCAAATTAAATGTGGAGGGGTGTGGACTTCTCTGGTGGTGCAGTAGGGAAGAACCTGCCTGCCTATGCAGGTGACGGGGGTTCCACCCCTGGCCCGTGAAGATTCCTCGTGCCATGGAGCAGCTAAGCCTGCGTGCCACGACTACTGAGCCTACGCTCTAGGGCTTGTGAGCCACAACTGCTGAGTCTAAGCACCGCTGAAGTCTGCGCAGCCTAGAGCCAGAAAGGCGCAACTACACAGCCTAAGTGGACTACTAAAGCTCCACGCCCCTAAAGCCTGTGCTTTGCACAGGAGAGGCCACCACAGTGGGGAGTCCGTGCACCACAGCTGGAGAGGAGCCCTTGCACCTGCAACGAGAAAAAGCCTGAGCACAGAAACGAGAACCCGGTGCAACCAAAGATAAGTAGATACACACAGTTTATTTTAAATAGTGTGGAGCGTTGTTAGATCCCTACCTGAGAGTTGTTAGAGCCTCTGAGTGGAAGGTGAAGCTGGAGCCATAAGCAGGAGTCACATCATACTAAGTCAGCCCATCACAAGGAGTCCAGACGTAAACCTGTAACGGATGGAGAACCCTGAGTTAGCAGAGAAAATGGTCAGATCTGGATGTTAGAAGCATCCCTCTGGCCACACTGTAGGGGATGCATGGCGGTGCTGGAGAGCAAATGGAGGTCAGATACTTCAGATGCCATGGCAATGGTCCATGCTTGGGTGAGGCTTGCAATACCACAGAGGCTAAGAATAGTCAGAGAGGTGAGCCTGAGACAAAGTTAGGGCATAGAATTAACAGATTTTTGTGACGATCAAGCTGTGGAAAGTGAAAGTGAGGAAATTATCAAGGAACTCCAAATATGTGATTCTGAACGTATGATAGATGGATAGATGAAGCCATTTTGCCTTAGTTTGCCTATATGCTTTCTACTTATTAAATATATATGTGTATGTATATATGTGTGTGTGTGTGTGTGTGTGCACATTTATTTGCTCAGTTGTGTCTGACTCTTTGCAACCCTGTGAACTGTAGCTCCCAGCCTCCTCTGTCCATGGGAATTCTCCAGGCAAGAATACTGGAGTGGGTTGCCATGCCCCCCTACAGGGGATATTCCCAACCCAGGGATCGAATCCAGGTCTCCCACATTGCAGGTGGATTCTTTGCCATCTGAGCCACCAGGGAAGCCCATACACACACACACACACACACACACACACACACACACACACAGACACGCATACACACAGTTAGTTAAAACAATTAATGTGTCTTTAATGAAACCAAACCAAAACAAATAACAAAAGGACTTAAGGCAAATAGAGTGAGAAATGAGAACTAAGAAACACAAAATTAGCAAAGAAAAAATTTTAAAAATAGTTCAAGGTTGTTTAGGTAACAAGGCCTCTTGGCTAAAGAGGAAAATATTGGTAAATCTACGGTTCAGGGTATTAAGAAAAGGGTGGGGTTCGCTTGAGTGACACGATTCTGATCTTCGTGTAGAAACACTTTTCCCCACTCCCTAAAAAGATATGCATGTATATGTATTAATATCGCATTCTATGCAAGTTGATTTCTCCCATTCTTTGTTCCATTCTTATTAGAATTCTTACCATTTCTGTTGCTGCTTGCTGATAGCATAACTGTAGCATTATATACGCTTTCACTGATATTGTGAGGTTTTTGTTTGGTGGGAAAGCACACTTACTGAATGTGGACAGGACGCCACCCTGAGCCGCAAGCAATGAGCCGTTTTGCAAGTCTCGAGAGCTTTCCTTGGTGCCTTCAGTACCCACTTTCTATCAGAGCTCTTGACACATCCTACAGTAAGGAATTGCTTTCATCAGTTTCTTCCCCAGCTGAGGGTGTGTTGTGAAGATGAGAAAGGGGTCTCATCGTAGGTGGATGGATGGATGGATGGAAGGATGGGAAGAGAGGAGAGATGTGAGTAGATAGTTGTGTGAACTGTGAATACTTTCATTCAGCAAATATTTAGTGAGTACCTACCTACTATGTGCCAGAGAGAACCACGATCCAATTCCTAATTTAAGCAAACACACACATTTTCCATTCTCCCACACCAGTGCCTAACAGTTCACGGTAGTCAGCAGGAATTTAGCAAAAGCAGCATTCATCTAAATGTGAGCCAGATTTTGGTCTTCATCATCTGACTCCGCACAAGCTGCTTTGCCAGTGAGCCTTCTGTTTCCACGTCCGCTTTGAGGGCAGAAGAAGGAAGTTGGGAGAGGGCATCCAGGCAGATTTCTTTATAAGCGGAATGGGAGTGGGAGGCCGCTCTTCCCGTTTCTGGTCTGATAGTCTGATTGCTGCCTGGCCTGCAGAGTTATCAAGTATGTGTATCAGATAATGGTAGTGAGAAAGGAGTTGGAGATGGAAGTGGTTTTTATTTATGGGGAAAGCCAAGTGCCTGGTGATGAAGAGCACAGTCATCTAACTCAGAATTCTGATGCTAAAAGTTGCCACATTCAACACTGGTCAAAATACATAACCTGTTTCTTTCTCTATGAAGTGGAAATGACAACTACCACCATTTATTGAGTAGGTACTTTATTCAAGGCACTATAGTATAAACTCATTTCATCCTCAAATTGCCTCTGTGAACAAGACAACACTCTATTTCATACATGAAAAAGCTGAGACTCAGAGACCAAGTAACTTGCCCAAAGTCACACGGTTAGTAAATGGCAAGCAGCCTGACTGCAGGACTGAGCTCCTAAACGCCGCTCTCCGTATGTAACAGGATTCGGTGACGCAATGCTCAGCTGTCAACAGGAAAAAGTGCTGTGGGATTGTTTAGGCTAAGAAGCAGTAGAAGTGAATTGCTGGCATAAGAAAGGCATC
This sequence comes from Neotragus moschatus, assembly GCA_006410615.1. Classification (NCBI taxonomy): domain Eukaryota; kingdom Metazoa; phylum Chordata; class Mammalia; order Artiodactyla; family Bovidae; genus Neotragus; species Neotragus moschatus. The sequence goes on from SJYA01007108.1 coordinate 7,415, forward strand.
ATTATGATATGATAACTACCATTTCTTGATAGATATAATAGAGTAGGCGGTCAGTTGGTTACTTCATTTAATTACATCTTCCCGTGTCCCTTTTGTGTGCTTAGTTGCCCAGTCATGTCTGACTCTCTACAACCCCATGGACTGCAGCCTGCCAAGCTCCTCTGTCCATGGGGGTTCTCCAGGCAAGAATACTGGAGTGGGTTGCCATGGCCTCCTCCAGGGGGTCTTCCTGACCTAGGAATCAAACCAGCATCTCCTGCATTGCAGGTGGGTTTTTTACCAGCTGAGCTACTTGAGAAGTTATTGTCTCTTGCCTGGTAGTTATTATTATTATTTTATGGGCCAACAAAGTGAGAGAGTAAATAACTTATCGACTGTCCCACTAGTTAGTATGCAGCAGAAGCAAACTCGGACCTCCGTGACTGAGGTCTCTGCATCTTCCCTCCTGCCATTTCTCCTGTCCCAGGTGAAGGACCACAGCCAGAAATGCAAGGCCTGATTGGAACTGGCTCTTAGTTCGGTCGCTGCACAATGGGGGAGTGGTGCATGATCAGGCTGAGCCATCAGCCAGTTGAGCAAAATGCCGTCTGTGAAGCTTGGGTTCTACTTTGCAGACAATGTGCATGCATGGTCAGTGGCTCAGTCGTGTCTAACTCTTTGGGACCCATAGATGGTAGCCCACCAGGCTCCTCTGTCCGTGGGCTTTTTCAGGCAAGGATATGGAGCCGGTTACCATTTCCTCCTCCAGGGCTCTTCCCAACCCAGGGGTTGAACCCATGTCTCCTGCATTGGCAGGTGTTTGCTTTACCACCTGGGGAGCTGGCGAACCATTAACACTTAAGCAAGCCTATGACCAGAATTGTCCCCCAAACACCCCTCACTCTGTCCCATTCTTGCTGGCATTCCAGTCTCCCTTATCCCCGATGCATTCCTCACTCCCTGGCAAAAAGTTTTCTCTGAATGAGTAGTCTAGAGTAGTTTTGTCTTTCACTGATTTTTTAACACTGAACGTCGAGTGATATTTTTGTTTCAGTGCCTATTGCTTGCCTTTTCATCCAGGTTGCAGTTCTCGCCCCTCCCCCCGCCCACCCCCCTTGAAAAGATACCTGGCATCATGCCTTCATCTGCGGTTTGCTACGTGTTAAGCGCCCTTCCTCATGTTTGGACATAGTGGGTACCTTAAACAGTGTTAACTATTGGTGATGTAATGGATAGGGCGGTATTTTAAAAGGGCTGTCTTATCTCCAAAGGAGCAAACTAAAGGAGGGAGAAAGTTTCTTCTTAGTCAAGAATAATTAGATCTGAACCCATCCCAAGATGACCAACAGTGACCGAACTGGAGACATTTCTCGTTATCGTGAGCCCATTATTTCCTCATTTACTCAATGGGGCCAGTATTTCTTCTGAGAACCACACATAAAAAGAGGAAGGGGAGACACTAGGCACTGTGCTGCGCATGTAGTAGGGATTTGCTAATGGCTTGGAGGTGAAAGCATGGTGAGACTTGGAATCAGAATAGTCTGTGTTTAAATCCCTGGCTCCATCTGGTGCAGGCTACCTGTTACAGGCTGAACTGTGTTCCCCCTTCCATGTTTTGAAGTTGTAACCCCAGTACCCCAGAATGTGGCTGTATTTGGAGACATGACTTTACGAAAAGTAAGTAAGGTACAATGAGATCACAGAGCTGGACCTTAATCCAATATGACTAGTGTCCTTATAGAAAGAGGAGATGAGGACACAGACAGAAGGAAGATGTCGTGAAGGCCCAGGGAGAAGACGGCCATCTGCAAGGCAAGGAGAGGGGCTCAGAAGAAGCCAGCCTTGATCTTCTAGCCTCCAGAATTACGAGAAAATACATTTGTGTTGTTTAAACCATGCAGTCTGTGTTACTTTGTTATTGCAGCCCTAGCAGACTTAACACACTATTTAACTTCTTTGAGGGAATTATATTTAATGTCTTGTAATAACCTGTAGCAGACTACAATCTGAAAAAGTATATATAACTGAATTACTGTGTTGTACAGCTGCAACTAACACGCGTTGTAAATCAACTATCCTCCAATTTTACAAAAGGGAGGCAGTGGTACTCAACCTCAGGGTACTGTTATTAAGTTTAGATATAATTTATGTAAAGCAGATACAGGTATTTTATGAATGATATCTGGAAGGTGCCGGGGTGGCAGCAATAGGAAGCCCACAGGCCTACTGAAGAGACGGACTGGAATGATGATTCTGATGTGAAATGAAAACTTCAGCCTCTGGAATCAAAGTGCCTAACTGTGGACTTGGCTCCACCACTGACTGTGTGCACATTAATTGTTCTCATCCTCCCAGGTCTCACTTTCCAGCCCTTTCAACATGACTGCCTTACCAATTTGTCAAGAAGGATGCTTAATATCATGGAACACTTCTTAGTGTGTATTACGAACTGTCTTAAGCCCTTTACCTCAATTTGATTATCTACAAAAATCTAATATTTTTCTCCCCATTTTTATAAAGTAAGAATTCTGCGGCACAGAGTGGGAACTTCCTCCAAGTCACAGAGTTCACAAAAGGTGGAGTCAGGAATCAAACTTGCACAGAAAAGCAAAAATGAAAAAAGTAAAAGATTAGCTCATTAAACATGATCTTGTCTGACTTTGTTGTTCCTCTGCATGCTTTGTTATCCGTTTCTTATTCTACCCCCCAGAAGAATGGTCACTTTCCTTTCAGGACTAGGATTTTAATCGTCAAGAGTTCGGAGACCTGTCTGGTTCTGAAAACCGCATAGTGGCAGGAGCACCTCTTAGGAACTGCCTTCTATACTCAGGCCTCTTGGGATAGACATCAGTACCGATCCCTGAGACCACAATTTTGGTCCCTCCCGGAGATGTGGGGCCATGTGACTTGGTCATCCTATACAGTACAGGCAACAATTGCGTGTGTTATTATTGGGTCCAGATCATTTAATTGCTAGTGTGAGATCCTTTTGAACTCAATTTCCCTTTGATATGGTGACCAGCAACAGTTATGAGGCTGCCTGCTCCAGTACCTGAATTCTGGAGTGACGGCAATGATCACAACAATTTTTATGACTCACAACAGACATGCAGGTTAATGAGAAACTCTTGTTGATGGATGTCACTGAAGGTTTAGTTATTTGTTACTACAGCATAACTTAGTCCACCCTGACTGATGCATCCGTTTATCAGTTTTAATCTTCTGCTTTTTCCCTCTGGAAATTTTATCAGTTTGACCCTACTCTCAGTTCCCTATGCCTCCTTTCTACTCCTCTGTTACATTCTTTCTCTTCTCACCTTTGAGTCTCTCCATCCCATACAACTACTTTCTGCAGTGCTCCTTGGGGTGCACTGGCCCGGGTGTTTCCCTGGGAAAGCCTAAATATAATTTAGGTTAGGTACAAAACCACTCGGTCTGCCTCCTTCTGTTTCAAATTAGGATGAGAGTGTGGAACCAGTCCTAAATCCTGCTCATGAAAGGCAGACACTTGAGCCTGATTTCTGAAGACTTAGGTGCACTCTGGGTCACTGCAGCTGAATCCTGCACTTCAGACCCCATCTTCCCAGTGATAAGGTTGCGTCCATCCATGACTGTGTGGAGTATGTCCATTTAAAAAGGACAAGAGGAGTCGATTTGTCCCTAAATGGCCTTGAAAATCCACTGCACTAGCATGAAATGGGTCAATAAATGAAATTAAGGTCAGAGGCTTTCTCTAGAGAGACAGTAAATGGCATCTGAAGCATCCTTTATCCTCTGTCCCCACGATGCTGCTGCAGACCCACCAGTAAAGCTACTGATCAGTAGCCAGAGGAAATGTCACTGCTGCCTGGGGCCCCAGGAACCATGGCCCCCTTCCCCAGGAGGAAATGGGACGCCATGAAGAAATCTTGCAAGCCAGTCTGTCCATAACGAGCAAGGCTGTTTGCTTCAGTTCCTAATTTTATGTTTGTGGTCCAAATCCTAGGGCTATGATGATGATCATAGCTGGGGATTTCACTAGGGTGTAAGTATTTAAGGGCAGGGATTAGATCTTGCTCAGGTTATATTTCAGTACCTAGGGCAGTGCATGGCATATAATATATGCTTGCAACTTTTGATGATACAGTGGATATATAAATGTCTAACCCAGTTGATCCTCAAGGAAATCGACCCTGAATATTCACTGGAAGGACTGATGCTGAGGCTGAAGCTCCCATACTCTGGTCACCTGATGCAAAGAGATGGTTCATTAGAAAAGACTTGGATGATGGGAAAGATGGAAGGCAAAAAGAGAAGAGATTGGTAGAGGATAAGATGGTTAGATAGTGTCACCGAGCTAATGAAGATGAACTTGCGCAAACTCCGGGAGATAATGGAGGACAGGGAAGCCTGGTGCTGCAGCCCAGGGGTCACAGAGAGCCAGATACAGCTTGGAGACTGAATAACAGCAGTCCACTTGAGCTGCTCTAACAAAAACACCATAAACTGTGGCGCTTCTGAGCAATACTCACGTCTCACAGTTCTAGAGGCTGGGAAATCCAAGACTATGACTCCAGCAGAATTGGTGTCTGGTGAGAGCCCACTTAACAGACAGCTGTCTTTTTCCCTGTACCTTCATATGGTGGAAGGGGCTCTACTGGGCCAGTTTTCTAAGGGCACTAATCTCACTCATGAGGGCTTGCCCTCATATCCTAGTCACCATACAAAGAACCCACCTACTAACACCATCACCCTGGGGGGCGGGGGGTAGGCCTTCAACGTGTTAATTTTCGGAACATATGAATGAGTAAACTGCCTAAGCTGCTCTCTGCATCCCTCTACATTTTTCTCTCTCTACCCCCACTCTTGTGCGTCCCTGTCCATTGTCTGCAACCTCTAGTAAATGATATGTTTCCAGGGTGCTTATGACCGTTGTCACCTGCATTTCCCACAGGGCCCTGTTCAGAGTTCCCCTATAGTGTAAGTTCCCTACATATGGACTAGTTCCATTCTGAGAGTGCATTCATAAGTCCAGTTTGTCCCTAAGTCCAAAAATCAGCTATACAGTACTGTACTATAATAAGTTTATAATAATTTTCACACAATACATATGTAAAAAAAACAGATAAAACATTCTACTCTTACATCACAGTACCTTGAAAAGTGCAGCAGTGTGGCATAACGGCTGGCATTCGGGGCTGGCATACACGTTCACATCTCTGAGAGCTCGCAACTTGAAGATCTGTATATAAGGGACTTACTGTATTTGTGGGTAATGATCTGGCCATGTTTTATGTAGGGAGAGGAGAACACTGTTGGAATTGAGAAAAGGCCACTCACATAATGAATTAAACGTTCACAAGCGTTGTTCACATGACTGCCCCTGGGCCAGGCAATAGGGATACGGACACCAAGAAGGCAAAAGTCAGCTCTGCTTCCTACAAAGGATCTCAAGTGGTGTGTGAGTGAAGAGAGCGTGAAGGCAAATAAAAGAGAGGGTTTCTGCCCCCCACAAAGAGAAGATGGCTGCTTGGGTGGCGACCCTTGATCTGGAGGTTGGATGGATGAACAGGAGCTTGCCACCCTGAGGGTCCATCAGAGGAAGAGCAGTCCACACAGAGTTTACATCCATCTTAACGCCTGACCTTTCCCATCACCCTGGGCGTATGTATACACAGGGAAGATCTTGAGGGTTATGCTGGAGACACGCAGTGGGAACTTGGTCTTCTGAATCTTACATGGTTTGTTCTATACCCCAAAGTTTGGTCAAACCTTGTGACCTCTGGGAGGGCTTCAGATTAATCTAGCAAAGTTTCTACCCTGTGGGCTCAGCATTTTCAGTTCTGTCTCAAGCATGCCGTGTAATCTCAGGGAAGTCATCTCCATTTTTTTTTCATCTGCTAAATTAGGGTTTTAAGAAAACCCTTCCCTTGAAATCATATTATAATTAATGACACAGCACCTGGCGGTTCATCAGCCTCTCAGTTCCTTGTTTTCTTTCTTCCCTCCTCTACAAAATGTTATGATGATAAAATGAGTCAACAAAGGTAAACACTTAGAACAGTGAGTGGCACGTAGTCGGCATATAGGAGTGTTAACTATTATCATTCCTACTGCCTTTTAATCCATTCCTTAACAGATACTGTCTGGTATTAATAATAATGATAGTGCATTAGAACTTTTATTTCTTTATTATTATTATTCTAAACCTTCTTTCTGCCCTGATCTCAATAGTCAAAGGAACTGGTGGCCTGAGATTAGCAATCTTGTCTGAGAATTCTAACTCCCGATACATGGTCCTTCAGTCCCCAGGAGCACCCAGCAAGCTCCGTGGTTAAGAGTGGACGGCTGGCAAACTACCCAAGCTGTAGGTGCCCTGCTCTTCTGAGCCTCTGCCTTCCTCCTTGGCTGGAGGACACTGGGGGTGGGGATGGGGTTATCTGCCTTTTTCGCAGGGATTCTGGCAACATAGGCTTTTCTGCTGCTAAAAATATGCAGCTCGAGATTCAAGGTGAACCAGACGCATTGATTTTCAGCCAGGACAGAGATGAGAGGGAAAATAGTATTCAGGGCCTCCTGCTTTGAGTTGAGGACGGTGGGAGATAGTAGGTTTTATTTCAATAATAAAACATATCTTCGGTTTCTAACTAATTTGATGGACAGTTATTAATATAAATTCACTAGCCGTGGTGTTTTGATAGGATAGGGTGGGAAATTTCCTAATCTGAGAGACAGTCCCTCAGGCATCAAGGGGTTAACCATTCTTCAACTTGAACTTCAGCTCTCTGGGGCTCTTCCCTGGTGATTCCTGGTCTTTGAAGGTAACAGAAGCTCTAAACCCAGAATTCTAAACTCAAGATTCTTTATTTTCAAGGATTCTGTGACGCTGCTTTCTGAACTCGAACTATCTAGTAAAATTTTCCAACAATAATGATGTGTAGTTAGGGAGTGGCGCTTGCTCTGATCTGAGTGTTCTATGGGAAATACAGCATATTTTTACAATAAGGGCTGCGGAGACATAGGAAATAAAAACACTGCCAAGAAAATGTTACAGTGCTTGGTAGACTCAGTGAATAACAAAAAAATAAGTGAATATGAAGCCAGGCATCATGAAAAGAGTCATGATAACTTTCCAAAGCTGAGAATCAAAGAATAAGCTAGATACTATAAAAGACTTCATAGCATCCTCACTAACAGGGTGCGGACAAAGAAAGCAATAGTGCCATTTTACAGATGAAGCTACTGAGGCTCAAAAGGATTCATCAGTTTAGCTAAGACCACATAGCTAGGAAATGCAGACCAAATCCTCAAAGCTAACACCCTGTACACGGCAAACTCTTTCAGGTTTCCCTGGACTGAAAACTGGGTTTCAAACTTGGGTTTGGAGTATGGATGGTAGAGTTTGTCCAGGTGAGTTTCTAAACCTGTGGCATCAAGATCACCTGGGAACTTCTTAGAAATGCAAATCCTCAGGCCCACTCTAGACAAACTGAATCCATAACCCTGGGAGTCAGACCCAGCAATTTGGACTTCAGCAAACTCTCTGGGTTCACAGGGGGCGCTAGTGGTAAAGAATCTGGCTGCCAATGCAGGAATGTAAGGGAAGCGAGTTTGATCCCTGAGTTGGGATCCATGGCAACCCATTCCAATATTCCTGCAGGAGAATCCCATGGATAGAGTTGCTGGGTGGGCTACCGTCCTTAGGGTCACAAAAAGTCGGACACGACTAAAGTGACTTGGCACGTATGCGTGCACTGGGTGATTCCAACGTCTGCTCTGATTCTAGCAACACTGGTGAAGAGACAGTCTCAGAAAGGCAAAGTAAACTGTCCACATTCCCCAAACAGAGCCAGGCTTTGAAATGAGTTTTGCCTTCCCTGTGTAACATAATGTTACACAGGATTTTCTTCTCCCCCCACAGAGAATAACTCCTTTAATATCTGAGTATTAGTTTTTTAAGCTACCAGTGAAAAATAGTGGCCAAGATGAAGATTCCAGAAGCCAAAAGCATCTCTCCTATTTACTCGCTCTGTGGCTCAGGCAATTCATTAAACTCGTTGTGCTTATTCCTCCTCCTCTGCTAAATGCCCACTCAGGCCGGCATGGCCATCAGTGAGAAATTGCACGCTAAGCACTTTTGCTCAGCGCCTGACACAGAATAGATGCTCAGTAGACGGTGAGTTTGCCAGTGAGGTTACTGCTTCAGCCCCTGTCTCTCTAGATAAGATAGAGACAGTCTTATCCGACACCCAGAGCATAGTAGGTACACAAGAAATGCTCAGTGCTTTCTGTGCTTCTAATAAAGGCATTTTTTACTCTTCTTGACAGACTAAGTACCTTTCGAACTGGTGTTTCACCTCCTTGGTTTTCTCCCTGCAACTAATTCCCTTAAGGTCAAGCAGTAAGAATGGATCCTGGAGAAATAAACTCCAAAGCTATTGCAAAGGAAAGAGCTTCAGTCAACCTTAGCATTAAACTCCTAATAAAGGAGTCTGCCCCATAAAGGAGTCGCTTTGCCACCCTTTCTCGTAAGAACTCAGGTTGTTAACTATCACCCCCTGGAGAGGCATTCCCCCTGACAGACACGTGCGCACCCTTTCTGAGCAGGCCTTGCTTTTCCGTGATGAAGCCCTGGAGAGTCATTGCAGCCCGCTTGGTAAAATAGCGATTTAATAAGATGCTTAATTATTTTTGAACCAACAACAATATTTTGCTGAATACTGTAATTGCATTTTCCATTTTGCTAGAAAATTGAATGCTGAGAAGCATGTGAAGTTGTCAAGTCAGTGCACAGCCTGGAAAATCAACAGACTCAACACTAAAAGCTCCTTTTGCAATCAGCCGTAATACCCTGAATTCTGAGCAACAGGTTTTGCAGCCTTGCTGAATGTGACTCAAGAGGAAAAATTCATGCATATATAATTTGACCGGCAAAGTAGAAAGGGATGGGGAGTAAAGTTAGGCAGGCGTGAATTCTGTACAAGGATTCTCTGGTTGCTGATATGTGTCTTTGTAACAAAACTGCACTAAGTCTGGTAAGTCTTAATTTACTGCTCTCTGAATTAAGAATAATAGTGATGCCTACACTGTTGGTTATGGAGAGGTTTAAAAGATACCACCGCTGGTAATGACTGACACCTAGCAAGTATTCAATAAAACAGAACCTTCCCTTTGCTCCAAGGAAATATCTTAGAGAAATGGATTTCAGCATTTAAAAAACAAAGCAGAGTAAAACAAACACAAATGGGAGAAAACTGCCCCCGGACGTTGCCAAGGCAAAGGCGGAGCTCAAAATAATTAAAGAGAAGTCATTCTGGTGCTTCGCCCATCTGTGCTCACCGCCCAGTTCACTGTCACGCTCCTCCTGCACAGTTCCATACTTTTGTCCCCTACACTCGACACACAGCACCGATGACAAATTGCCTGTGCCCATGAATCACAGGGCTGTTAATCCCCACTGTGTCTTCTTAAAACACATCCCTGCACTTCGCATGAAGCTGTGCTTTCTTTACAGATGTTTTAGTTGCCTGGTTACTGGCTGATGCTGACAGTACCTGCTGCACCGCTTCCCAGCTCTGCTCTGCAGCACGGAGGGTGCCTGAAGCTCTCCAAGGGCGAGCTTCCGCCCCCAAACGCTCACCGTGGTTTGCCTTCCCCTACTTGCTTCTGCTGGGCTTCCATTTCTCCACTCCCCTTTAGAACTCTATGGTAGGTTTCCCAAAAGATAGGCTCCAGCTTTCTCTGCTCTTGGGACTCACTTTACACAGGTCAAGACATGTCCCCTTGTAAATGCCAAAGCCGTTTGAACTTCAGGGATGTGTCATAAACTGGGGACCAGGAATGTCATAATTTTGGAGTATTTTCTAAAAGATTCTGTTTTTCCATTCTGAAGACAAACCTGATTATTTAAAAAATGAGAAATGTTGAGATTAAGAAAAAGAACCAAACATTATATATATGTAGACGGACGTCTATCTCTCCACCTACATTTCCATCTGCAGATAGATGCCCATCTACATATATATACTGTTTGGTTCTTTTTCTTAATCTCAACACTTTTTGGTAAATGTTTCCTCTGGGGAAGGAAACAGCTACCCACTCCAGTATTCTGGCCTGGAGAATTCCCTGGACTGTATGGACCATGGGATCTCAAATAGTTGGATACAACTGAGTGACTTTGACTTTCACCCACACTCTCTCTACATCTAGGTAGAGAGACCGATGTCTATCTACATATATATAATGTTTTGCTCTTTGGATATAATATGTGAGGGTCACCATTATGAATGTTTTTTTCTGATTTTTTTTCTTTATAATTAAAAAAATTTTATAATATATTTATTTGTAACTTTATACTCGAATTCTTTTAAATTATCCTCTCTACATACATGCTTTCCTTATTAGGCTCTCTCCATAAACATAATTTAAATGGAAGTGAGTGTTAGTCACTCAGTATTCTGAGACTCTTTGTGACCCTGTGGACTGTAGCCCTCCAGGCTCCTCTGTCCATCGAATTCTCCAGGCAAGAATACAGGAGCAAGTTGCCATTCCCTTCTCCAGGGAATTTTCCCAATCCAGTGATGGAACTTGGGTCTCCTGCATTGCAGGCAGATGCCTTACTGTCTGAGCCATCAGGAAAGCATTGTTTAAGTGGCTGTCTACTATTTCTCTAACTAGAGGAATTACTTTGCTTAAATATTCTTCTAATGTTGTACATCTAAGTGTTTTTTTTTAATTTCTTCTATCATAAATAAATCTGTGATGGGCTACTTTGCCCAAAAATCTATCATTCCAACAGGAGGCCACAGATCATCAAGAAGGAACATAATAAATAAATGATGTAGGATTAAGGATAAAAGCGATAAGAAGCAACAGAGTGCCAGTTGCCACTTTAAATATGTGATGAGGGTAGGCCCCACTGAAACCAAAGACCAGAAGGACATGAGGCATCAGCCATGTCCTAGCTGGGAGAAGATCCTTCCAGGAAGAAGGATCAGAAAATGCAAAGGTTTCGAGGGAGAAGAATTGAAAGGTGGAGACAAAGATAATTTATTGTTACTGTCCAGGGTCAACCAGATGGTCTGTGGCAGAAAAGACCCCAGTTGCTAGAATTTCCACCAATGTGACTAAATTTTCAAACCTGGAAGCATTAGATGATAGAGAGTGACCAGGATGGTCTTAGCATTCCCTCAGCTTGACTAAACTTTAGACAGTTTTTTCCTGGTCATAGGCCCCTGATCTCCTTTAAATTAGGACATTTATTTCAGAAGATGTACAGTCTTCATTCCTTCTTTGCCCCTTTGAGATGTAACTCTTCTCCTAGACTCTTTCAAGTTTCCCAACTCAGAAATGCTTTTTTCATGGACCTGGAAGCCATTCCTTTAAAATGCAATCCTCTAGGTAGCTGCCCCTGGAGAAGGCAATGGCACCCCACTCCAGTACTCTTGCCTGGAAAATCCCATGGACGGAGGAGCCTGGTAGGCTGCAGTCCATGGGGTCGCCAAGAGTCGGACACGACTGAATGACTTCACTTTCACTTTTCACTTTCATGCATTGGAGAAGGAAATGGCAACCCACTCCGGTGTTCTTGTCTGGAGAATCCCAGGAACGGGGGAGCCTGGTGGGATGCTGTCTATGGGGTCACACAGAGTTGGACATGACTGAAGCGAATTAGCAGCAGCAGGTAGCTGTCCCTACCTCTTAGCCTCTGTGGGAGGGTAGAAGCCTAACTTCAATGGATGTCAATTAGCAGATTTTTTGTTGTTTTGTTGTTCAGTCGCTAAGTCACGTCTGAATCTTTGTGACTCCATGGACTGCAGCATGCCAGGCTTTCCCATCCTCCACAGACTCTTGCAGTTTGCTCAGATTCACGTCCATTGATTTGGTGATGTTATCTAACTATCTCATCCTCTGCCACTCCCCTCTGCTTTTGCCTTCAACCTTGCCCAGCAATATGCCAGCAAATTTGGAAAACTCAGCAGTGGCCATAGGACTGGAAAAGGTCCCATTTTCACTCCAATCCTAAGGAAAGGTAATGCCAAACAATGCTCAAACTACTACACAATTGCACTCATCTCACACACTAGTAAAAGTCATGCTGAAAATTCTCCAAGCCAGGCTTCAGCAATACGTGAACCGTGAACTTCCTGATGTTCAAGCTGGTTTTAGAAAAGGCAGAGGAACCAGAGATCAAATTGCCAACATCCGCTGGATCATGGAAAAAGCAAGCGAGCTCCAGAAAAACATCTATTTCTGCTTTATTGACTATGCCAAAGCCTTTGACTGTGCGGATCACAATAAACTGTGGAAAATTCTGAGAGAGATGGGAATACCAGACCACCTGACCTGCCTCTTGAGAAATCTATATACAGGTCAGGAAGCAACAGTTAGAACTGGACAGGGAACAACAGACTGGTTCCAAATAGGAAAAGGAGTACGTCAAGGCTGTATATTGTCACCCTGCTTATTTAACTTCTA
>SJYA01007109.1:0-19291 GCA_006410615.1 Neotragus moschatus
ACAGTATTTGGTGTTGGGTTTGTGTGTGTTGTATGGCTCATTTCACTGAATACAATGTCCTTAAGGCTCATTCATGTTGTCGTGCATGTCAGAATTTGCTTCTTATTCCTTCTAAAGCTGAATAATATTTTATTCTAATTACAGACCTTGTTCTGTTGTCCATTCATCCCTGGGTAGACACTTGGGTTTCTTCCGGTCTTTTGTTATTGTGAATAATCTTGACACAAACATGGGCATGCAAATATCTCCCTGAGACCCTTTCTCAGTTCTTTCAGATTTATACCAGAAATGGAATTGCTGAATCATATTTTAAATTTTTTGAGGAACCTCCATATTATTTTCCATAGTGGCCACACCATTTTACATTTCTACCAGTTGTGTGCAAGAGTTCTAATTTCTCAACACCCTCACCAACCCTTGGCATTTTCTTTTTTTTTTCTTTGATAGTAATCTAAGTGATATGTGGTAACATCTCATTGTGGTTTTGATTTGTATTTCCCTAAGGGTTAGTGACATTGAGAGTGTTTTCACATTCTTGTTGACCATTTGTCTATCCAATGTGAAGAAATGTCTACTGAATCCTTTGTTCATTTTTAATTGAGTTATTTATCCTTCGCTGTTATGCTCTGAGTTATTTATACATTATGGTTATTAACTGCTCATCAGACTAGTAATTTGCAAATGTCTTTCCTTACTCTATTCCTTGCCTTTTCACTCTGTTGATCATGTCTTTTGATCTACAGGAGTTTTTAGTGTCAGAGTCCAACTTACCCAGTTTTATTTCCGTTGACTATGATTTTGGTATTAAATCCAAGAAATCATTGCCAAACTCAATGTCGTGAAGCATTGCCTCTATGTTTTCTTCTAATACTTTTCTAGTTTTAGGTCTTATATTTAGGTGTTTGATCCATTTTGAGGAAATTTTTGATATGATGTAAGTCAAGGATCAGTCTTCTCTCAAAGCACATTTATGCTAACAAGATTTTTATTTGTTGAAAGGAATGGGAAGGTTAAAGCCGAAAAACATCCTAAAAGACAAGACAATCCGTCCTGCCATGTTTGTGTTTACCAACACCAAATCTAGCAAATATTTGTCAACTGAGTAATCTATTCACGGAAAATGAACACTGAATTTGTACCTCAGTCTAATCTGTGTGCACGCCTTGCATTTAGACCAGAAGTGTGCTCCTTCGTTTGGCATTTCTACCAGCTAAACATTTTTTACCACCATTGATGGCTTTAGAACAAGAGAGAGAGAATCCTCTTCCAGGAGGTCTGAAATAGGACAACACGCCCAATAAATCCAAGCCATGGCTCTGATCCAAGCCATGGTCTGGAAGCTGAAGAGTTAATACAAATTGCCCAGAGTGTTGGAGGAGGACATGGAGAAGACTGAGAGGGAAGAAGTGAAAAAAGTGCACGCACAGCAGGGCAGGTAACGTGGTCACATAGTGGCCACTGTGAACCCCATGGACCCTCGACACCCTCAGCGAGTGCTTAGCCCAGCCTGGTCCTGGGAAGATGGCCGAGGCCACCTCAGAGGTCTGGTCTGCATGAAGGGGGGTGCACCTGGAGTAGTGCGCTACGAAGCCCACCACAGTCTGGAAGGGCTTGGCCAAGCTGGGCTCCAAGGCTGAGCAGGCATCCCTGGAGCAACTTGAGTAGCCCCACAGAAGCTGACAGAATGCTGTTGGGTCACTGTTCTGTCTGCCATCTCATCCCACACGCTCCCCACCCAGAAATGCTATTGGGTGAAGCTTAGGCACCCAGAACCCTTAAGATAGTGACCTAGACCCTGAGAACTGGGAGGTGAAGTCCAAAGTTAGCAAGACCGCGTGGTCCAGCTTTATACCCAATGTACTTTGTGTGAACCCTCCTCCGAGATTCTGTTTAGGCTGTAAGTGAAGAGTCAAATGAGGACCCAGAGATCTAAGGAATCATATAAACCCAACGAGCCTCTAAAGTAGCCCATATGGTCCTCACAGGTGCTTCACAGCTAGCTGGCTGATATGGTCAGGAAGTTTCTAGCTACTCACAACATTCCGAGGAGGTGGATAAGAGCTTAGGAATTCTTGAAATCTAAACTTTAACTTACGGGGGGGGGGGCACCTGAGGCCCAAGGATGCCATGTGACCTCCTTGACATCATGCAGGTGATCAAAGGCAGAAGCCAATTGTCCCCAATATCTTTTCTAAGTCATTTCTGCTTCCACAACTCCTTATAGACCAGTTGACATTGTATATTAACAATTTCTTATATTTTATTATAATTTTATTAAAATTTCTTATATTATTTATGTGCTGTGTGCTTGCGCTCAGTCGCTCAGTCATGTCTGACTCTGTGACTCCCACAGATTGTAGCCAGCCAGGCTCCTCTGTCCATGGGGATTCTCCAGGCAAGAATAACTGGAGTGGGTTGCTGTGCCCTCCTCCAGGGGATCTTCCCAACCCAGGGATCAAACCCAGGTCTTCCACACTGCAGGCAGATACTTTACTGATTGAGACACCAGGGAAGCCCAAGCTCTGAGGTCATCATAAAAATAAAAGTATGATTATGTGAAATACTTTTGCCTAAATAATTATGGGCTATTTACCTAAGTTTTAATACTTCATTTGACTAAGAAAAACATTTTGACGTGATGGTCATCCACACAAAGTACCCAGGTGTTCTGTAAGTAAAATTAATAGCAGAAAAGCACAAACCGTGTTTCAAAATGAACTCAGGAATTATCTGGGATGTTAGGAAGAGATCTCACCTGGGACATGAAATCGAGGAAGTAGGTTTCCAGCTAATGAACCGATGGAAACATTTCTTTTGAGTTAAGATAGCAGGAAATCAGTCTCACAGGGAAAGGATTTGAAACGGTTCCATGCCATATTCTCCTGCCTGAACCAACCAGTGACCTGGATGTGAGCAAAGGACTCTCGCTGATAGTAGAAATGCCTGAGGAGTAGGGCTGGATCAGATTTCACTATCAGATGGCAGAACCAATGCATTTGTCTTGATCATTTCCTCTCCTACTTGACCAGCTCTCTCTGCCGGACTAGATGGGGAAATGCTTCTATTTTATTTATTTCTATCAGGAGGTAGAACATAGGGTACTTCTTTCCTGGGCTTTTGTAGGTTTTTGGAGTTTCCTAAAATAGCAAGAGATTGAAATAAATGAGTTTGCAATTTTCTCCTCTCATCCTCAACATCTTAGGAGTATCAGATAAGATGGTAGAGGTATAAATGAATACATGATCTCTTTTTCTGCCAGCAATGCAGGAGCCCCAGGTTCTATCCCTGGGTTGGGAAAATCACCTGGAGAAAGAAATGGCAACCCACTCCAGTATTCTTGCCTAGAGAACACCGTGCACAGAAAAGCCTGGTGGGCTACAGCTCTTCTACAGTCTTCGTGGATTGGTGGGATACAATCCATGCAGTCACAAAGAGGTGGACACAACTGAGCAACCAACACTTCCACTTTCAATCTCTCTTCACATGCCTGAACCTCAGTTTACTTCTTCCAACACCCACTGAGTTCTCAGTATGCTCTAGGCAATGTTTCTACCCTTACAGGACATAATTTCCAGCATTACAGGACAAACAGGCATATAGCTTAACGATTATGAGGGAGTTTATTAAGTAAATAGATATATGTACAAAATGCAGTTAAAACGATAGAATAATTAATTCCGCCAGGGGTTTAGCAGGGCCTGGAATATTACTACCAAGCTTGTAGGTTTGGGCTGAGGAAGTTGGTAGGAAAGGCAGACCTTCAAGGCAAAGTGAGTGAATTCCTGTTACTGTTGTTCAGTCACTAAGTCTTGCCTGACTCTTTGAGACCCCATGGAGTGCAGCATGCCAGGCCTCCCTGTCCATCACCAGCTCCCAGAGTTCACTCAGACTCACGCCCATCGAGTCAGTGATGCCATCCAGCCATCTCATCCTTGGTTGTCCCCTTCTCCTCCTGCCCCCAATCCCTCCCAGCATCAGAGTCTTTTCCAATGAGTCAGCTCTTCGCATCAGGTGGCCAAAGTATTGGAGTTTCAGCTTCAACAGCAGCCCTTCCAATGAACACCCAGGACTGATTTCCTTTAGGATGGATTGGTTGGATCTCCTTGCAGTCCAAGGGACTCTTGAGAGTCTTCTCCAGCACCACAGTTCAAAAGCATCAATTCTTCTGAGCTCAGCTTTCTTTATAGTCCAACTCACATCCATACATGACCACCGGGAAAACCATAGCCTTGACTAGACGGACCTTTGTTAGAAAAGTGATGTCTCTGCTTTTTAATATGATGTCTAGGTTGGTCATAGCTTTCCTTCCAAGGAGCAAGTGTCTTTTATTTTCATGGCTGCAGTCACTGTCCACAGGGATTTTAGAGCCCAAGAAAATAAAATCTGCCACTGTTTCCACTGTTGCCCCCCATCTATTTGCCATGAAGTGATGGGACCGGATGTCATGATCTTTGTGACTGTTGAGTTTTAAGCCAGCTTTTTTCACTCTCCTCTTTCACTTTCATTTAGAGAGTTCTTACGAAGGTATAAGCAAAAGTGGCCACCTTGTGATGGTGATGTGGAAGGAGCCAGAGGCAGGCAGAACATGATCCAGGAAAGAAAGGCCGGGTCTGTGCGTGTAACAGCGTGGACGCCCTGCTAAAGGCTGAGGATCTGTTCTGGGATTTGTTAGGATTTGTCCTGAAGGTCGAGGGACTCTTAGGAAAAAAAGTTAAGCAGGTGTGTGTTTTAAGTTTTCCTTGAGCAACACTGAGAAACAGAAGGAAGGGGAGGGGGTGATAGAACACACTGGAGGATGCTACAGAAATATCAGACCTGGGATGAAGGAGGTCTTACAGACGAGAAATGCTGCTGCCGTATCAGTAAACCAAGAATGCTGTAGCCACCGGGCCTTCACATTACAGCCAGCAGATGCTGAGCCCGAGAGAACGCAGGGCGGAAAGAGACGAAGTGCCCACTGCCAAGCCCATTTGACCATCATCTGCTGCAGTCGATGGTGCAGGGTACCCCGCCCTCCCCAAGGTGTGCCCTGAGCAGACTCGGGATGTGAGACAGGGCACTGGCCTGCGTATCTGAGGTGCAGCTCAAGGGCATGATTTCAGTGCGCCCAGCCTCCTGCCTCTTCCCACACATAGAAAAGCACTAAATTCTTTAACTTGAGGTGTCTAGTTTTCTTTAATTAATAGTTATCTCTTCATGTTGTGATTGCCTGGTTTGTGTTGCAAAATCTCCTATATATTTTGGCTCCTCCTACTCTGCACTTCTTCAGAGCAGTCCTTCAGAGCTATCTTAGAGGCTGCGTCTAGGGCTTAAGTCTTCAGAAAGTCCACTGAATAAAACATAATTCTCAACTTCTAGGCTGTGATTGTTTTTTTAGTCGACAAACCAGAAAAGCAGAACCTATAACATATATGTATATGTGTAGGTGTATACACATATAGGGGTGTGTGTGTATATATATATTTGTATGTAGAGACTTTGTATATTTGTATGTAGATATCCAGATGTATGGGCTTCCCTTGTGGCTCAGCTGGTAAAGAATCTGCCTGCAATGCAAGAGACCTGGGTTCTATCCCTGGGTTGGGAAATGCTCGATCTCCTGGAGAAGGGAAACACTACCCCCTGGAGAATTCCAGGAACTACACAGTCCATGGGGTCACAAAGAGTCGGACACGACTGGGCAACTTTCACTTTCATGCAGATGTATATGTACAAATGCAGACACATGCAGCCTGGAGGAGGGCAAGGCACCCACTCCAGTATTTTTGCCTGGAGAGTCCCCATCAGAGGAGCCTGGTGGGCTAGAGTCCATGGAGTTGCAAGGAGTCTGACATGACTGAGCAGCTAAGTGCGTGCACACACACACACACACACACACACACACACACACACCATCTTCAGTGAACCCAATACAGAAGGCTGTCCCGCACCCGAGGCTGGATCCCCGAGCCCACAGGGGGAAATCAGGAGGAATGACTGTGAGCAGGCTGGAACCCCCAGGTGGAGCTGAGATATTGTGAGGACCCAAGGGAAGCTGTGCCTGTTCTTGCTGCCTCTGATCTTAGTGGTGAGGTTTCCTGGGAAGGTCAGGTCCTTCCTCAGTAACCGCACTCACACACCCAGGAGGAAAGGAGGCTGGCAGAATGGCCTCCACTCCTTGTGTTTGACGGACTAGTCTTTGAACATCTGGATGACAGAGTTCCAAAATGCCACTGCCTCCTTTCCACCTTAACTCTGTGGAGAAAATCTCCCTATACCTTGTCCTGACAGGAAACATACTAGAAGAGGAATTCTGAGAGTGGACTTCAGCTTGGCCATCACAAAGTGTGAATGCGGTTCAATTTCCACATTGTAATGAAGCTTGAGGAAACTACCACGGGTTCACTTTTCACATAGAATCAAAGAAGAATAGTTCCACTTGTCTAACGAGTCTATTAAGACTTGCTTCTCATTACCAGCTGCCTATGTGAGACCTCACTCTTCTTGCATACTTCAACCAAAAGCACCTGTTGCCACAGATTGGCAACACTGAAGTAGTTACAAGAATCCAGCTGTCTGCCAGTAAGCCAGATACCAAAGAGATTTGCAAAAATTAAAACAATGAAACTCATTTAATTTTTGTTTTGCAAAATATAGCTATTTTCATAAGAAGTCACATGTAATGACATTGTGGTTTTAAAGATGAATAAAAAATTTTAAATTATTAGTTTTAATTTCTAAAACAGTAAACATGAATGCCATAACCCAGAGGAGCAAATGCCGTAGGTGACTTTCATCATTTTTAAGAGTGTCAAGGAGTCCTGAGTTCAAATGTTCAAGAACTGCCAGCCCACATGACGTAGGAAGTCTGCTCAGACGCAGACATGTATCTCTTCCTTGCTCCGCCTCTCTCTGCCTCGAAGTCTCCTTTCCCATCCCCTTAGTGACCCGCCAGAGTCATGGACCCCACAAAGCGTCGTCTTGTTTTCCATTCCTCCCTAATAGCCCCCTAGCTATACCTAGGACCTTGCCGTCCCTCACACTGCTTATCTCTGTGACTGGGCCACATTTCACTTACCCTCCAGGACCTAGTTTTGTTAAGAGTGAGACCCCCAACCCGAGATGCCTTAGCTGAGGAATCAGACCAGCTGGCACAGCACACTCAGATCCATGCTGAAGACAGAGAGGTACAAGGAACTTGATACAAAAGAAAGACGGTGGATGTATTTACATTCAAGAAGGTGGATCGCATGCCCAGAGAAACAGCTGAGGACAGTCACTTTTTCTGGAACAGAACATACACGTGAAGTAAGGTGCTGCTTTTTTTTTTTAAGGAATCCGGCAGTTCCATCTGAAAGGTGAAATCTGAATTACAGGGTACTTTCCAAGAAATCGTTTCTTCTCCTTCACTGACAATTAAAATGAGTGGTACTTTATTCAATATAGTTTGCAGAAGAACCCGCTTGCCAGTGCAAGAGATGTCAGAGATACCAATTCGACCCCTGGGTTGGGAAGATCCCCTGGAATAGGAAATGGCAACCCACTCCAGTTTTCTTGCCTGGAAAATTCTGTGAACAGAGAAGTCAGGCCGGCTGCAGTCCATGAGGTCCAAAAGAGCTGGACGTGGCTGAAGTGACAGCACACACAAGTTGCAGAAAACTTCTCAGTTGTCTGAGGGGGTTGGAGGCAGCAGATCTACAGATGCCAAGTGTTTTGAGGAAACTAAACACCAGCTAGATTCCTCATGCCACCAAGAAGCAGTGTGTAGCCTTGGGCACCTGTCTGAATTCAGTTCCTTGTCTTTAACGTGCAAGAAATAATCTGGCCCCCAGAGGGTTAGATGGGGTAACTAAGTGAAATATAACTTCGACCTCGCCCATGCGGGCTGGCGGTCCTTTCACCCCTTTGCTTCCTTTCCCTTCTGTCTGCTCCCTCATTTTTACTTAACTCAGGGCGAGGCCTCCAGTCCACATTCATCATTCCTCTTACAGAGTTGTTTACCTCTTCACTTTACAAATTCAGAGAAAGTATCGTAAGATTATTTAAGAATCCTGATGATTGGGTCAAAGTTAGTGAGATTGTACTGGATAACAATAACCTTTAAAATTGACGTTTGCGACTCTTTTCTATTCTCATCCATTTCCACATCTTTCAAGGTCGTTCTCAATTTCCTTGACCTGAAAGTTTTTCTCTGAAGCTCCAACATATGTGTAATTTGCGGTATATAATTTAGCCCTTGGTGATATATGGTTAATCAAGATTCTTAGGCTAAAATAGAAGAACTTAACCTGTTCTCTGTCCCCGATGTGTGTGCATGCTTGCATACTTGTGATTTCGGAAAGTTCAAGGTCCCCCAGCTGGGAAGGGAGAAATGCTGATAACTCCTCTCAGCAATAAGCAGAAATTAAATGCTTCTCCAAATGCTCCCTGATGGGGATGGAGCAGCAGATTCAAGTTGTAGGCAGTGAGGTAAGGATGCGGAGAGCAGAGGGAAGCAGAAGACAAGAGTAGGAAGGATGATCACCTGAGCACAAGCTAAAGGAAAGTGTTTTGAGGGAGGAAACACAGGGAACAAAAGGAGGGAGTAAGTGGAGGCAGAGTCAGAGAAGAAAAAGTATAAGGAACCCTGATTTTTCACTTTCATTGGTTGTAGGCTCAAATTCACCTTCTGCTAAGGGAACTGCTCAAAGTACAGGGTGAACCATTACCTATCCATCCATCCCTGTGCCTGTCTGTACATCCATCAGTCCACCCATCCATTCATCCACCCATTCATCCAAGTATCCATCATTCATCCCTCCCTCTGTCCACCCGCCCATTCACTACTATATAGATATTTTTAACTACTTAATAAGTGCCTGGCTAGTCATAGTACTTGGGCTTCCCTGGTAGCTCAGCTGGTAAAGAATCCACCTGCAATGTGGGAGACCTGGGTTTGATCCCTGAGTGGGGAAGATCCCCTGGGAATGGTAACCCATTCCAGTATTCTGGTCTGGAGAAGTCCATGGACCGTACAGTCCATAGGGTCACATAACTGAGCGACGTTCCTTTTCAAGTATGGAACTTGGTTGATACCGAGATAAATAAAACACAATTCTAGGCTTCAAGGGATGGAAAAGGAAAACGCATAAACAGGTCCTATGGTGACAGCTGCTATGAAACATTACATACAAAATCTTAGTAACGCAATATTAGCAGGCATGGAAATAGGAGGGCTCATTTGAGAGCTGTAGCAAAAGAAAGAACAAGTAGAATTCAAATTGGATGTAGGGTGACTCCCAGCTTCCAGCTTCAACCTGTGGTGAGTCATGGAATCACTGGCTCATTGAAACTGTGGAGGCTGAGTTGCGTTGGAAGCCACAGGACAGGTTTAGTGGTGGGAGACTGGCCAGTTATTATGTGAATGGTGCTTCCAGTCTAAGAAGGGAAGCTAAGCTTTGTTCAAGAGGAACGTTATTTTTCATAATAACAATAATTATTATTATCTCTTAGGCACCAGTTACCTAAGAATATTCTCTCCTTTGGTACCCTCAACCACCCAGCATTTTCTCAATGAGAAATATGAGGACATGAGTTTCCTGCCACAAATCAAAACAGGTACCATGCAGTCTCCCTCCCCCAAGCCCACCTGCTCTGGGGAAACACTGACTTCGACCTGGCCTGGAGAGCTGGCTGTGAGAGAGGGTCTCATGGACTCAAAGCCCTCTCTCAAAGGGATAGGTCACTGTCTTCATGGGATATGCATGTGAATTTTGGAAATCTGGGGTGCCCCACCCCCACACCTAGGATGGGTTCTCCGCTCTGGACCCCAGGGAAGCCCTGTCCTCCTGTTTCTCCAAGTCTCCCTCCAGTTCAGACCTTGCTTTCTTTTCAAGCAGGAAGTGAAAAGCTGCTCACAAGAGGTGCTTCTGATGGAAAGGTTTACCTCTCGGTGATGCGGCCTGTGGGGAAGGGAGGGGTGTGGTCGCCGTGATTGAAGAGGGCTGAGGATTTCTGAAGAACAGCAGCTTCTCTCAGGAGCCTGCTTCAGGCACCGCGAAGGGCGAGCCATGAAGAATTCAAAGGAACTGTGATCAAACCACAGGCAACACAAACATTGTCCCCACCTTCGCTAACTTCACCTTCTGAGCAGAAGAGGGCAAAAGGTTCTGCAGAGGTTCCTGGGCTTTGGAGAAATGTCGGGTGCTTCCACCTCCACGGTGTGGTGGTCTCTACGCCTGAGTCATGGGGGCCCTCTCAGAAGGCAGCCCAGCACCCGGCACGAGGGTGTGCTTTCCAGGCCCACAGGAGGACGGCTGCACCACCCACAGGCCAGGCAGAGCCTTCCTCATTGGCCCCTGCAGATCCATCTCCAACTGCAGGGGTCTGCCGACACCTCCGTATTCTTCTTCTCGAACACGCAGCACCCAGACCTCTGCGGGTGGCCAGGAGCCTCATCTGGGTCTGGTGGGAGGAACTGCACGTCCCCCAGATTGCCCCTCAGGAACCTAGGGAGGGGACAAGTCCCTACACCCAACATCCCGCCATGCAACCCTGCACAGTCTTCCTCTGCACACAGACACACACACACAAACGCCATTCCAGGAAACTGGCTTGCTCTGGCCCCCAGTACCTTGGATCAGGTCTTGATCACTCACCCGCAGGGCGTGTGGACCTTAGCCCCCTGTCCCCCTGTTGTTGTCAGAAGGTCTCTTTGAAAGCCCCTTGTGTATTTCCCTGCTGACCCCAGAGAGATCCTTTTATTTTTCAACTGGTAAGTTCATCATTAAATAATTCTTAGAGAGATACAGGCCACTGATTTCCTGCAATTTGCATCACCACACTTCAACTTGTGTTGAAAGCAGAGACTCTGGGTCCTCTGGATTTAGAAGTGCATTACGATTTCTGTGACCTTTATGAGACGGCAGTTGAGACATATTCTTTTAAATAGCAAACGCAACAAAACGGATCACCTAAAGTGCATAGAACTGACCTTAGTTTGATAAACAAATTAAGAGAGAGAACTCTTTTCCCAAAGGGAACAGAAACTCAACAGATGCTATCAGATAGATGATAGATAAATAGATGATTCCAATGTTTTGCAGACATAAGTTCCATCTTTTGATGTGCTGCAGTGCTTTATACAACAGTTCCTTGTTATATGTCAGGTAATTTACTTGAGTTTTTAAAGGATCACATGAGAAGGGGATAGCAACCCATTCCAGTATTCTTGTCTGGAGAATCGCATGGACAGAGGAGCCTGGCCAGCTACAGTCCTCGGGGTTGCAGAGTTGGACATGACTGAGCAACTAACACACACACACACACACACACACACACACACACACACACACAGAGTCAGTACCTGGATGACAGAATAGGTGGGAGAGAAAGCCAGCGATCAGAGTGCACAGCAGCTGTGACTCTAGGCACAGCCCCAAGTCCCTCTGTCTGCATCAGTGCTGGTCATGGCCATCAGCACCTCTAGGACTGAACCTGCCCTCAACACATGGAGTTATTTTGCATGAACCTGCACCCTGCTGGATCCAGGCAGTTGAGCCACAGTGCCCCCTCCTGCCACGCCCACACTGCCAGCAGAGTTCAGCCGAGGGAGTGAAACCCTGTAAGCAGAGCCGAAGTCATAGCAGCAGAGGGGACCTGATGGTCAAAGTGTTTCTGGAAGCTAAGGGTCCTTCTCGACCGTGACCTTGAGATCTTGGCCTAGCTTCCATGTTGGACTAGGGTCTGCAGCAGCCTCCTGGTTGTCTCAGTAAGGACCCCCAAGACATCTTGCTCAAAACAGTGACTTTCAGTGACCCTTTCTGGGAAGACGTGCTGTTTGTCTGCTTAGGTAACTAGTTGAGATGAGAGAGTGGCCCTAAAACAGTAAATGCTGGAGAATATTTACCCCATCTGGTGAGATGGGCTTGAACTCTCTGATCTGCAGAAGTTAGACCATGGGGCCACTGTTCAGGTCTTTTTCCTCACCTCTGCTTCGCCAGGGCACTCCCACCCTGCTGCCCACCCCTCCCCAGATCTGCCCTGCTGGGAGCCCAGGGCTGCTCTGCTCTCTGGGACAGGTCCCCAGGGCTCTCCCCACCAACACCCAACAATCCCGAGGACCTGTGCCCGCCTCCCACCCACAGCGCCAAGGCTCTCCTGTCTGCTGCCTCCTGGCCCTGCCCACAGAAGACGATTTCTGTAGATTTAATGTGACACTTTATTTCCAAAGTGGGAATGCAAGGAAGTAAAGTTGTTTGCATTCACAGTTTAGAAGTTGAAGCAGTGGGGTTTGCCCTTAACACCCACCCTGGGTGAGTGCCCTGTGGGGGCAGCCCTCTTCCTGTGCACCTGCCATGAGAAGGTGTGCAGGGCGGGAGCAGCCTTTCATGTCAATTTCCACCAGGGTGTGGGGAACCTATGCTGTGGGGTGAGATGAACTGCTTTGATGATAGCAAGTGTATTCAAAACCAACCATAGTAAGAAAATACAAGCACATCAAATAAAACCATAGTGCAGTGTATGAACCGTTTGGATAGAACACAGGATTGACTGTGAGTCAAAGTCAGAAAAAAAAAATGCTAAAAATCAGGGCGTCCAGATACTGCCCAGGCATGAAATTGTATTTAAAAAAAATTAAGGGAATATACTGGATCCCCAGTATTCCTACAGTTTAGCAGTTGCTATCTCCCCCCTCCCCAAAGCTAATATAATTTATTCCCATTTTCAAGAACAGCATTGATTTGGATAAACCAAGATTTTTTATGGGAAAGATAAATTAGTTCTACTAGATGATCCCTTAAGTGTATTTGCGTATATATGTATAGACAAGAACGCCTAGCTACAGGAAATATTTTTAAAAATGCACAGTAGTGTTTTTGAAGAAAGATTACTCAGAAAGTTTATGACAATAAGGATTTAATTTGTGTACGTGTCTGAGCTGAGATGAACACACAGCTACTATCTGCCTCCTTAGCACAATCAACGCATTTTTACATTGTCCACTGCTCCAATTTGCTTGCCGGTCTGAATGCTGGGTGAGGGCCACAGCTCCCGAACCTCAGGCATCTCATCTCACACGGTGTTTCACCTCAGAATATTTGTTGAATGATGAATGTGCACCAGACGAGTACAGCCGTCTCCTTCACTGTCTCAGGGAACGAGGCTCTCAGCATTGTTGTGGCCACCATCGTTCTCAGGCGTGTGACTGCGATCACAGCGCTACCTCTATATTCCCATGAATAAGTGTGTGTGCTCAGTCGAGTCTGACTCTTTGCAGCCCCATGAACTGTAGCCAGGCTCCTTCTGTCCACGGGATTTTCCAGGGAGTGGGTTGCCACGCCTTCTTTCAGGGGATCGTCCTGACCCAGGGTTCAAACCCATGTCTTTTGTGTCTCCTGCACTGGCAGGCAGATTCTTTACTACTGCTTTCTATCTGCAAAGCCTCCTCGGAATACAGGAACATATTATACTCCTTCCCTTTCTAAAATGTGCCTCAGAGCCATGAAGCAGCTCATGTGGACAGTAAGGGAACCAGGACTTGGACCCCATCCAGGCTGATTCTCAAACCCATGCTTGCAGCCAGAATGTCTCCTCAACCTCCCTGGCTTTACAGGAGAATGGAGATGAAAAAAGAGCATCTTCAAAGCTGATTTAAAAAAAAAGAATCAATCCTGAAAATGTATTTTTCAGAGAAATGCATTAGTTCATCGTAGTTATTTTTCATTTTCTTATTCACCTTTTATATGCTAGTTTATAGAGCACAAAGCAGAACTCTTGGATTCCCAAAGATGAAGACAACCCAGTCGACTCTAGGCCACGGGGCAAGGAATGGATCTACTGTGGGATATTCTCACTTATCAGAAGGCAGTCCTGGTCATCAGGTCATGCCTGCTGCAGGGTGATTTGACTCTCTCCTGCCTCCAATCTGCTTTGGGCAGGACCAACAGGGCTGGAGGGTGCCCCCAACAAAGGCAATTGGGACAGTTTTGACCACTTGGTCCCAGCTTGGGCTTTTCCTTCCTTAGCCAGTGCTATTTTTATTTTTATTTTTTTTTTGCATGAAACACCAATGGAGAAACATTAAACACTTAATGTAATGTATACCCTAGAAGTTTCCCCAAGGGTGAAGGCATCTCCCTAAAGTCTAAGTTTCTTTTGGTAGAAACAGAAAAATCTGAACTCACGTGGAAAGAGGGAAGAGCAGGTACAGTGTCCCACAGAATCAGTGGTCTCAGACTTGGGCATGGGCTGGAGGACTGCAGGGGCCTGTGTGCGTGTTGAACCAGGCGCCTGGTTCAGATCTGTCCTGGGCTCTAAGCTAATTTGGCTTTGAGCTTCCTGGCAGGCATGGGGAAATGGAAGCACTTCCCATTTCAGCATTTCCACTTATGGGAACTGCAATTTCACTCCTGTATGTATTACAAATCATCAAATTTTAGAATATACTGAGGCAAATGGCTAACATAATTCTCATACTCTGACACCAGTTCTTCAAGAGGGACAAATGTTTTCCTGGTGCTCAATTCATAGAAGAAATGTGTGTGTCGGGGGATAGTTTCTTTTACAAGGGATTTCAAAGTTTTAAAGATAGTCTTTTCATAACTTTTCAAAATTTTCAACTTTAAAGAAATACATGTCTACTGTAGTAATGGTATAAAATATATAAAATTAAAACTATGTTTTTTTTTTTACATTTTCCTACATTATTCTATATGTTCATATATAAAATTAAGAAAACAAAATACATACTGTTGTAAATCTGATTTTGGCACTTACCAATAATTGCATGTATGTCTTTCCATGATATAAATATACAGAGATAAACATAATACATACAGATAACAAAACACACAGATAATAAACTCCATTGTCTTTTAATACATGTATTTTTATATATTCATGGACAGCACTTTACTAACTTTTCTCTTGATGAGCATAAGTTGTTGCTAATTTCTATTATGAAATGTTGTACCTTCAATCTCTTTGTAAAATATATTTGCTCACTGGTGAAATTATTTGCTTGACAAAATTCTAAGAATGAAATTGCTAAGTCTGAACTTTTATCACCTAGAAAAACTCTTGAGACATTTTTCCAAATGAAAAGGGTTAGCAAGGTCAAGACCAACTAGTAGTGGAAGGTACAGATACAGACCTCTTCCCATGAGCCCTGACTATGGGTAAAAAAAGAAATATCACTCTATTTTTCTCATATTCCAGAGATATAAATACTTATTTATTGGTCATTGATATTTTTAATGTATTTGTTAATATCCTTTGCCTTATTTCTATTGGTATAGTATTTTTTGTCATTGGCTGTTTTTATACGGATATGAACCTTCTGTTCAATATACTCTCCCAATAGTCCTGTCTGAAAAAAAAAATTGGTACTTTTGATGTTAAAAGTAATTATTTTTTTCTTCATAATTTCTGGCTTCAGTGGCCTCTTTGGAAAAATTTTCCACTAGCCAAACGTTATAAACCAATTCTGAATTTTGAGGTTGCCTGTCTGAGGCTGTAAATTATCCATTTAAAGCTATATTATAAGAGTGGTTCTCTTTCTCTTATGATGGGTGAGACCTGGATCTTCCTTTCTGTTTTGTTTCCAAACAGTTGCCTCTGTACCAGAGAGTGTGTAATTTTTTTGGTTCTGTTTTCCTGCAACAGAAATGGTGGCCCAGTTACAGCTCAGTTATAGCTCAGCATTTTATAGACAGGTCAACCCCAAAGGAGAGGCCTCCACCTGACCTGTCTGGCTCCTCCTTTTTAAACGTTTTGTCTCCTCCCCCCTGAGCCTGCCCTATGCAAATTAGGGTGGGCCCGGAAGGGGGTGCCTTTGTTTCACCTGAGGTTCTCACTCTGGTCTGTGGGTTTTTCCTTTGTTCCCTTTCCACAGGCTTTTCCCTTTCTTTGCCTTCAGCTACCACCATTTTGGACTCCTTTTTCCTATTCTAGGGCTTCCCTTGTGGCCCAGCTGGTAAAGAATCCACCCACAATGCAGGAGGCCTGGCTTCCACCCCTGGGCTGGGAAGATCCCCTGGAGAAGGCCTTTCCCTCCACTGTTCTAGCCTGGAGAATTCCATGGACTGTACAGTCCATGGGGTCGCAGAGTTGGACACGACTGAGCGACTTTCACCTCACATTTTCTATTTTAACTACCTAACGGTATCATCAATTGAAAAAAAAATCTGTTCTGGGCTCAGGTTTAAAATGATTTATCTGTCCATTTCTAGACTTTCTCTTCTGCTCTCCCATGAGAGTCATATCTTCATAGTACTTGTGTAATATTTTTACAATATTATGTTGTAATATCCTTATTTGCGAGAATAAGCTCATTAGAAAGCCTTTTCTCTTCCAAATGAATTATTTAGTAATTTCTGACACTGTCTTCCGCGTGTGTGTGTGTGTGTGTGTGTGTGTGTGTGTGTGTGATCCCTAGGGATAAATAAAAGCTGAGGCAGTAACTGTCAGAAAGACTGAGCCTGGGGAGAGGAGCCGAGGGCAAGTGGCTGCCCTGAGGAGGAACAGGGATGCTGGCTCTCAGCCCATCGGAATAAAACAAGAATAAACCAATTCAGAACTTGATGAGCAGATGAAAATCCCTGTAACTCTCTTCCTTGATTTTTATGATTTTCAGTTGAACTGCTGACCATGGAAACCCAGGTCACAGGACTTAAAACACTCAAAGGTTCTGGTAGTCAGTCAGGCCAGAACTCTGGATCTGTGGTGAGCAGGGTTTGCATTTGACCGTTATGCGTGAGAAGTCTGAGCTCGTTACAGTGAAAATGAAGAGCTGCCACCTCACCTCTCCTGGAGGTGGCCCTGGGACTCTGCGGACAAGGCCGCTGTCCTTCCAGGAGCAGCTCTGGAGGCCCTCAGTCCTTGGATGGTGTCCAGGGGCCGGCGGCATGCAGGGTGCAGTCGCCTGAGGCCGAGGGGCGTCGGGACTGGGTGCTGCTGGTGCCTTGCTCAGAAAGGCCCAGAATGATAAACAAGGCCTTGGACCCAGGGCAGCTGTGCCTCCTGACAAAGTGGCCTGCCAGGGATGTTTACCACAAAACGTAATCGCAGGTCCCTGCATTCATCTGCTCCCTGGACAGGGCTCATCATTCCCATGTGTGTTTGGGTGAGAATCTTCCAAGAGACGAAGATTTTTGTTTGGGTCAGATTTTTTGACAGAACTGCTCTTTTCTGAAAATAATTAAGGCTGCAAGACTGGGTTCAGGTGGAGCCATTACTTTTCTGCAAAGGCCGATCAGCTCCATAGCACAGACGGAGGGCGGACGGCAGCCTTCCTGTGTCTCCTGGCAGAAGGCAGCAGCCAGGGAGGGCGGCAGTCGGCACCCAAGTCTGTGTGGGTGTCAGCTGAGGCAACACGTGATCCTCAAGCAGAAACACCTGATTTCGGCCTTCTGATGGGAAAGCAAGGCCAACTACCTCCGAAGGATTTACACATTTGCTTGGACCTCTGCGGGGTCCCTAGCTCATTCTGAATCTCTTGGGAGAAGAGGCATTCTGTCTCTGGTTTTTTTTTTTTTTTTTAATAACTCAGGGGTTATTTGATCTATAGCAAAAAGGAGCAGCAAAGGTTTCTAAATTCAGAAAGCTGGGTTCTAGTTCTAACTCCACTATGAGTTGTGTGACCTTTGATTAATATTTTCCTCCTCCTAATCTCAGCCTGTTTATTCATAAAATAGTAAGATGGTTGCAAAATGCCCACTGTGGTTGCAAGGGTGAACGAGCTAAGGTTTATGAAAGCTCATGGGATCCACAACTGTGTGGATACAAATACAACCTCATGGGTGGATACAAATACAACCTCATGTCAGAGAATGGAGGGATCTCACACAGTCCACTTCCATGCCCACATGGTTCTGGAGCTGGAGCTCTGCTTGGCCAAGGCCCTGCCAGACACACTGAGAACGTGCCTTTATTTGGCTTCTGTTACCTTCCCATCACATCATAGCCAGCACCTCTCCCAGGCTTGGGGGTTACTCAGGGCGGGTCCCTTTCAGTAGCTTATAGTTTCTTTATCCTTCTTATTGAAGGGATTGTAGGGGGTCACAGTTGTGACCATTTGAGAGAGCGGCCCCTGGTGACGGAAGAGTTCAACTGCCATTCCTTTCCGTAAGACACTAACAAAATGGAGAGAAAAAGAGACATGTGAAATAAAATGAGAACATATAACCTCACGTATTCTCCAATTAATGATACACAAATATGGGAGAGATGAAGAGAGAAAGCGATAGGCATGGAGGGAGAGAGAAAAAGGACGCACAGAACAGGGAGAGAGTGGGAATGGTTAATCCTTGTGAGCACTGTTTCACTTACTTGCATTCAGTTCATTGACTGCATACCATGCATTATATCACTGACTGAAAATCTACCTTGTGCCTAGAGTTACAGTTGGTGCCAAGAAGACATAAAATACAGACAGAAGGAGGTAAAGCTGCAGAGAGGCCACTGAGTAACCAATAGCTACCACACAAAGCTTGGGGGTGTGGGCTCAGGGTGCGAGGCTGCCCAGAGGTAGAGTCATCTTTCTAGACTGGAGAGGGACCTTTCTGGTTTTCAGAAATGAATGGCCTCTACCCTCCACCAACAAAGGAGAAAAGGCATCCTTCTCGAGGACTGCCTTCCTTCCCCTCCCAGGCGTACAATGACCTAACTCGAGAGCTTGTGCTTGCATGAGGCCAGCCTCTGGACCTGGCTAAGATGCATTTGCATTTTCAGAGCTGTGTCACCATACTGGCAAGGCAGGACTTTCAACAAATGTTTTCAAATTTGAGATACAATGAGCAATAACTCCCTGCTTCTCACTGGCAGCTTCAAAGCACGAAGTCTGCATTAAACTCCCATCAAATGCCTCCTGTTTTCAATTTGCAAAATGGTGTTTAAATAAATATATGTGGCTTTTAACAGAATGTTGTCTTTTATGAAAAGATGGATATCCAGAATAAGTGAATGTGTGTCTCATGTAGTATGTTCTGTGCATGTTCTAAGGATAATGCAGAAGGGTGGTAAGTATGCAGAGTTGAGTCCCAGAGGCTAAGATGCTGTTCGCTAAGATGCTTTCAATCTCTTAATGCCCTCCTTCTGGCAACAGCAGTGGGAAAATGAACTCTTCTGTCTTTTTGGACTTGACACCCTATTTTTTAAACAATGTAAATTGACTGCTAATACTTAATTGTTCTTTAATGGAATAATCATCATTAGGATTCCCCCCTCCCCAATATATCCAAGCACGTTGAGTAATAGGATTCATACTTACTGGTGCACTTCTGAATCTGGTGAGGGGGTCGTTGATGGACGATCAGAATTTGCTGGATGGGTG
>SJYA01007110.1:0-19296 GCA_006410615.1 Neotragus moschatus
TTATATTTTTTTAATTAAATTATTTATGTATTAAAAAAAATAAAGTGAAAAAAAAAAAAAAAACACAGCCAGGTTGAATAATCAATGAGCTTTTCTCCCACCACCCACTTTCTATACACAAGAAGACAAGCTTGAAGAATTAAATGATCCACATCTCTTCTTTCTGGTCCAGATGGATATAAATGGCATAACACTATTGAGTACCCCTGCCTGGTTCATGCCAACCTCTGTCATCTCCCATCACCAAGAACTGAGCGCTAAGCTGATGACAAAACTGAGCTTACTAATCGGGCTGTGTTTATTGTAACTGGAAGTGGAGTATTTAGAAAGTCATGCAAATAATCCAGGAGCACTCTCCTCCTGGTGGTCCATGTCTGCTGATCACTCAGTAATAAAAACCTGAGATCACAGCTTCTACTCTTCGGCACTGAGCCTCATTAGACCACGAGGTCCAACCCAGCCTTCACCATGGAGACGTACGGAGCTTCAGGCACAGGCCCAGATAAAAGGAAGGTGGTTCTTTGACTCTTATTTCATGGAGTTGCTTTTATGTATTACATATTAACATTTTATGTTATTAATGTTAATGCTAATGTTTCCTGAAGGAAAACATCCTCTCGGTAAAAAGAGGGCATGGGCAAGAAGGGTTACACCAAATACATCAAAACCCATGACACAAACCCTCAGAGGCTCTACTAGCAAATCTGCATACTTCCATGCAATATAGATCTGCCTCCCTCACAAGCGTGCTGAAATTGTCACCTTGTCTCAGTAACCAATTTGTCCTGAATACTTAAATCATGCCATGCGGATTAATCTTTCCTGTTTTGCAATTTTAAACTCATCTTCATTAGCTGTTAACCTTCAGGAAAAAGCAAAATAATTTTGGAAATCGTTGTCTATATCTAATGTATGGCGTTAGCTCTACACCGTAGTTGAGTCTATTCTTTCTAGTCATCAAAACGGGTTTGAAATCCAGCTCTAAGAATCACTCACATAAGATGGTTGCTAACCATCTTAGCCTAGTTTCCTCGTCTTTAAAATGAGGAGTCAGAGGCACACGGGGTTTCTTTAGGATTAAATGAGAACACACAACGTGGTGCCTGACAAGATTAGGTGCCCATTAATCGTGTCATAATTGTCATGTCAAGAACACTGGGAAAAAATGTCTCATTCAGATCAAATGGTAGAAAATCACTACATTCAGTACAAAACTGAAAGCTAAAAAGAACTGAAACTATTTCAAGAATGTTTGAAAAAAACAAGGTTTAACAATTGATGTGAGACTTCTTCACTAGGAACCTCTTTTTTCTCAGCACAGGCTCCAGAGCACTGGCTTTTTTGTCTAATTAATTCAGATGTTTTCTCCATCACATTAAAAGATCCCTTTGAGGAGCGCAAATCCATCATTTTCTGAAACTTTGCCTGTCACAGCAAGAGACTGTAGGCTTTTATATTTCCTATTTAACCTCTTCAGTCACTTAGCTTTTTTTTTTTTTTCCCCTTTTTCACTTCCTATAAGACAAGCTGTGCTCATCTTAAAATAAACCAATACAAGCGTGGACACAGAAACCCAAGGGGAGAGCCACTGTTGTCTCCCTGCTGTGGGAGCCGGTTGCCTTGCAGCAAGCCCATAAACCTGGGAGAAATCTATAGAGTGCTGAGGAACAGAGGCTCCAGAAACTTCCAGAGGGAGGCAACGCTCTGAGTCTTAAGGCTCAATAGCAAGTTAACAACACATCCACCTGTGCTAATATTTTAGTCTTTGGAAATGTGGTTAAAATAAGTTTAATTTACACTAATGGTGAGGAAAGCCATTTTGGATTAGTTGAAGAGTCTGAAATACAAAATATTTTAAAAGAAAGCATTCGTATTACTTTCAGTCCTTTATGGTAATACAAAATAAGCTCCAACACAATATCGACAGATTTCAATTAGGCTCCCTTTACAACATAAATGATTTACAATTACTATGGAGAATTGTATTTAACATGCACAATGAATATTTCAAGGTGATTTATAAATTTGCTCAACTTTTCATAGCTGTCTCCCACATATCTTATGTACTTAAAACATTTTCTCCCCACCAAGAGCCTAAAAATATCTGGCATATAGCTCTATACCATTAAATAAATTCTAAATATATGGGTTCTACAATGGGATAACCACACAAAGACTTTGTGAGCAGTGTCTGAAACTCTAAGCAGAAGATGGAACCCAAAGCACTGCAATCTAGCAAGGCATCTGTCTCTATATGATTATTTTCCCTGAACTTAGCTTGGACCCACGATGGGAATATCATACCCCTCTGATATTTATATTACTACACAAATTCTTCTGCAAAGCATTCCATACCTCCTTCTGAGCCACCCTGGTGAACGACCACACTTGGATCGCTCACTGGCTCACACATGTTTCAGGATGAGCTACCGAGGCATTTTCTTTCTGCTATCAGAATCATAATCTCTAGGGTTAAAATTCTATTACCAAGTTGATACTTTATAGAGAAGAAAGGAGCTACGTGGAGATCAAGTTCATGCCTCACTTAATGGATGTGGGTTTGAGAGAACTCCGGGAAATGGTGATGGGCAGGGAGGCCTGGCGTGCTACGATTCATGGGGTGGCAAAGAGTCGGACACGACTGAGCGGCTGAACTGAACTGAAGCCTTAAGTGTGAAGACTTAGCCCCACTCTCCTCTTCGTTCCCCCTTCTGTGGGGCTTGGATGACTGTGCTTTCAGTAAGTGAGTAAAAAGTGCTCTCGCTCTTAGAGCATCATTAGCATCAGCAGAACCATGTAAGGCACAGGCGAAGGTGCTTAAAGAGCACTTTGATGGGTACTGACGTGTGTCCAGGTTTGTATGCCTCGGCGCATCCTCCAAGCGCTAAGAGATGGATTGAAAGGTGCAGTTCAAAACAAGCCTCTGAGTAGTTTGCTATCCACAGATCACCGAAATGATATACTACAATAACCATCCCCGGAACATTAAGGCTTATTGAGCTGAGGTGTAATTAATCTGCTGAGCAGTGACAGGACAGAGCTGCAGAGCGCTTCCCAAGCTTCTGAGACCTGGCACGCCAAGGGTAGGGGAGTCCTCAGCCCGCGGTACGCTAGCACAGCTGCCTGCAACACGCCTTTATTCAGTGGTCCCACACGTGCTAGATAACACCGCTGATTAAAAACTGCAGAGGCCGTGCTCAGCTTTGCTCCAATATCATCTGCCCCCGTAAGTTCATTTACATGTGCAACCTGTGCTCCTGAATCCAGAGGCAGCATCCTCAATCTATGTGGAGGAGAGTTGCCCTGGCATATCTCTGATGGGTCTGGGTCCTGAAGTCTGTGGCTCTGCCGCACGGGGTGCGCTTGTGATTTGCAATTAACAAGGACAGGATGCAGGTACCGCGTGGAGAGACTTTGAATACACGTGGACAGAATGTTAAGCGTCTCGTGAATTGAAAAGGAAAGGTACAGAAAGGAACAAAGAAAAATAGGAGTGACATCTAAAAATAAGCCAAATCCTCCTTTTTTAAATCAATTTTTTAAAAGATACTCTTGTAGATAATATTAAAGACATCTTATTTGGACATCACAAAGTGGTTGGTGAAGTTGGAGGTAGCTGATAGTCTACACAGATGTTTCTCTCATTATGTCACAATTTGAAAGAATTTCATAAGGGAAAGATATACTGAAATATATTAAGAAAATTAATTTATTACTTAATTATTTAACAGAAAAATATTTTGTGTTAGGACCTATTAAATTAAAAGGTAAAGTAAAATTTAAAGATGATGTACTGAAAAATAAAAGAAAAGAAAACTAAGCTGACCAAAATCTAATTACTTGAGAAAAGGTTTTTCTAAAATTGTAAATGTTGAAATTGGAGAGTAAAATAGTAGAGTATATGGTACAATTAGGAAAACAGAATGATTTTTCTCAAATATATGGTGAATAAAGACTCTCTCTTTCTTGCTACATTTCAAAATGTATAAATCCATGACTAATCAGAGCAGTTTCTTTTAAATTCCCTGTCAAGATGATACAATTGATAATAAATCTGTGTGGCTGACCACACTGACCCCATCTTAGGCCCCAGTCTGTCCCCATCGTTTTCTGTTGGGCTGAGCTGTAGCCCAACTCAGAAGGGACACACTCAAGCCAGGGAGTTCTCCGTCAGCCTTTACCTTCGCCTCCCTCTGGCAGGAAAACTGGAAAAATGCCTTTGCGGACATAGATGGTTAATGCTGATGTGACCCCCCAGGGTACGGGAAACCCCTGGTCCCCAAAGGTGGGACGTGCTTCTCCTGAGCTGCAAGAGTTTATTTTCAGCTTTGGTCCCTCTAAAGACCCCTGAACCCCTCTCAGTGGCAAGGAGTGCAGCTGTGATCCCACTTCTGGACCTTCGTCTGCCTGATCCTTCCTTCCTGAGTGCAAGTTTCCCACGATAAACTTCATAATTGCACTTCATGGAGTTGCTTTCTTTGTTCTCAGTCTTAAAGTTCCTTCTCAGTTTAGAGGGTATTATTCAATATCTCTGCTGCCCAACAAAACCAAGTGATTAAAATATCATATTGAAACTACATTTAAATAAACGATTAAATATCAAATGCCTTTAACAAAGGCTATAGAATAATTGCTTCAGTGCAAATTTGAGGTAATCCAGGATCTGTGCCTCCTGACAGCCAGAATCTATCCTTTCACACACTGCAATGATGCCCTAGCATTCCTGTAAACATCGTTTAGTCTTAGTAATTTCAGAACTTTACAGATAAACCAGTTCTGAATCGTGATGATTCTGGTGCAAGCTCTAACAAAGATCTAACTTTTATACTAAAGAAAGGTCAATCATACAATAAACAAGTGACTAAACTGTGAGTACTTCAAAGATAAGTCCAGCACCTCATTCATTTTTTATCCTCAACATATGCACTCATTGGCTCAGAGGTTAAAGCGTCTGCCTGCAATGCAGGAGACCTGGGTTCGATCCCTGGGTCGGGAAGATCCCCTGGAGAAGAAAATGGCAACCCACTCCAGTACTCTTGCCTGGAGAATCCTAGGGACAGAGGAGCCTGGTGGACTACAGAGTTGCAGAGTAGCAACCACGGGGTTGCAGAGTTGGAAACGACTGAGCGACGGGGCGACTTCACTTTCACTTATGCATTCACTGAAAGCTCTCTTTCTAACCTGTGAAATACATTTATCACATCTTTTATTTCTATGATTTCTCTGTATATTTCTCTACATTATGGATCTATCTCTATTTATGTATCTTTACTTACTGTGCTCAGTCTTGTCTGACTCTCTGTGGCCCCATGGCCTGGGACGCGCCAGGCTCCTCTGTCCATGGACTTTTTCAGGCAAGAATACAGGAGTGAGTTGACATTTCCTGCCCCAGGAGATCTTCCAGACTTCATGATGGAATGGGGATCTCTCTGTCGCCTGCATTGGAAGGCAGATTCTTTGCCAGTAGTGCCACCTGGGAAGCCCCATATTTACCTCTTAGATATTATTCATAAATGTTTTAATAAGACAAGAATACTCTCATTTCACCATCAAATCTGAAAATCAGTTTATGCTCCCCCTTCCTGTGTAGTATGGGAGTGACTTTCATCTCAGTGTCATCTCTCTGTCTATGAGCTCCATCCAGCTCATTCCTATAATTTAGTTACTTCCTTCCGTTGCTGATCCTTTCTGATCCTTTCCATCACTGTCAGATGTTTAGGGAGATCTTAGTGACTCCTGTGAGGTGCCTGTGGCCTTATAACATAGGAGCAAATGGTCAGACTCGGGGCCAGGCGGTTGAGGGAACCAGGATGCCATTGACTGCTTTCCTGTGTTTGGACAGATGTGAACTCTTTCTGGGGCAGACGTGGGATAATATTTCTTGTCCAAGAAAATTGCTGATCGGCATAGCCGGACTCAGAATCATTCAACAGGCTGGGAAGCCAGAAGTCCAAGCTCCTGCAGGTCTCATTCCCCGGGGAGTTGCTGTGAAATACACGAGGCCCCTGGAACTTCATAGGGTCTTGCTCCCTCATCTCTGCATGGACAGAGCCCTGGGCCTGATTTACTCCTGAATCTGTATGTACACGTGACAACTGAGAAGCTATCTGGCTTTCCTTCGGAAGTAGAAGCACAAATGTGCTATTTTGGGGGATTCTGCAATTATTTGTTTCTTGTTTGTTAAGTCCAGGCAAATGAAGCCATTTCAGTTCTGCATAAAGTCTGCTGGAAAGAACCAGGATTCAGGCACTTGTTTGCCTTGGCACGTGCAAACATATGTCCTACTGACCATGTATAGGCCATCTGGAAAGCTCTTCACGCCTTAAGACACGTTAACCTTCACCTGCCTTAAATTTCCTGAGGGAATTTTTGCTGTAAATATTCTAGAAGAGTTTTAACCATAATTCTCTGAAGCAATATTACTTAGAAAAATACTTTCCTTGAGGAAAGTGAAGCTTCATAATGGTCGTGTCATTGCATATTTATCTGCTCATTTCTTTCTCAATTTTTTGGATAAATGACTATTTTTCAAGATAAGTTGAACAGCAACGACATAAAGAAATTGCCCTGCTATATGTCTGCCAACTATGCACATTCTAGGAATCTTGGTAAGTGTCAGATCATGTGAAAAGCAAGTGATTTATGTGTTGCTGGCAACCAGGATTAAGCTGCCAGAGTTGCTAATAGCTGCTGCTAATAGCTTCCTTTCCATGTAAAAATGATGACAGTAATAGTTAATAGTGAGCAACTGTTTCCTATGGGTAAGAGATTGTACTTCACGTATTTTCTTGTATAATCTTCATAACAAACCTATAAACCACCGTTTTGAATTGCTATTTATAGATGAGGAAAGTATAACAGATAAACGATTTTGCCCCTAGTCACAGCCGGGGTTCAGCTGTGCACTTGTAACTTCAGAGCCCTCGTTCCTAACCCACGCTCCCCAGCCCATTCCAGCTAGGTGTGAATCTTAATATTAACCCTTTGATGTCAGTATACTCACTACATTTTTAGTCTCTTCATTTAATGTGACTTCAAGATTTCTGTGTGTTCGGATAATGTAAACTGTATATAACTTAACTACCACATTAATTTAGATGTGGTTTAGTGTTTATAATCACAGAACATCCTAAGCTGATGCTTTGCAACATTCACGGGAGGTAACCATTTTTAAGGCCCTCCTGGTTATTTTTCCTGCCAGAAAATTGTTCTCACTTCCACTTATTTTCAGTTACTTCCTACTGGCATGACAAACCTCTATACATTCTTGTAAATAAAGCGGTCCTCAGGCATGAGAAGACAGAAGGAACACCTTGCACCATGTCAATAGCTAAAGAAAAAGAAATATGGGCAATTTCTCCAAGAGTAAGATCATGTCACTTCTGTTAAGCCTTTCTGACCTAGGGTAAAGTTAATCATTCCCAACGTGGGGTTTGCAGTATACCTTATACTACACTGTATATACTTATACTCCATAATATTTTTTTCCAAGTCTTACTTGCTCCTAAGACAGTAACTACCTGAGAGGGGAAAGCGTGACATGTTCACTTCTTTTCTTGGACCTTAGCGTAGCTCCTGAGGTAGATGCTTAGTGAATGACTGTGGCAGAAAGAAAGAGAGAGAGAGGAGGCAGAAGGGGGAAAAGGGAAGAAAATATGGAAGAACAGATGAAATATATTGACTTGCTGTGTGATTTGTATCAGCTCAGTTCAGTCACTCAGTCATGTCCGAGTCTTGGCGACCCCATGGACTGCACCACGTCAGGCCTCCCTGTCCATCACCAACTCCCGGAGTTCACTCAGACTCAAGCCCATCGAGTCAGGGATGCCATCCAGCCATCTCATCCTCTGTCGTCCCCTTCTCCTCCTGCCTTCCATCTGTCCCAGAATCAGGGTCTTTTCCAAAGAGTCAGTTCTTCTGACTCCAGGTGGGCAGAGTACTGGAGTTTCAGCTTCAGCGTCAGTCCTTCCAATGGATACTCATACTATGTGATTTGTATACATACTAAATACCCTTATTTATCTATAATTAGTAGAGAAAAAGAACAAACCATCATCCCTCTGAATAACTCCTCTGACTCATTCCCAAGAACCGAAAGGAAAGTGGCCAGAAACACAGTGGTGTTAGTCTTCCCAGGAGGACTGTGCAAGGCTACCGACCTGCTTTTTAAGAAAAGCCGGGTGTTAAGTACAGCTCTTCATTGATGTGTTTTATCTAAAACACGGCTCTAACGTGTGTAAGTATGTGTGTGTCTGTGTTCTAACCTTGCAGATGGAAGGGAGCTAGAACAACTGCCACTTAAAAACTGCAATCAGTTTCACAAGGTGGAAATTTCACTTCCTCTTTGGAGAGAGTATTCTGAGGTTTTGAGCAAACCATCTAACATGGACATCCTGCTTAAAATGTGATGAAAGCAGGGTCCCTGCTCTGAAATGGAGAGGCTTGGGCACTCTGGACCAAGTCAACCTACAGGGTGCATGTTGGCAGGTTACATCTTTCTTCAGGAAGATGCGGTGTGTTCCTGTGGAGATCTCATGGAAACTTCTGAGCGCGGAAAGCATCTCTTGTGAAAGAAGGCAGAGAAGAGAAAGTGAAGAAGATGCCTCCTTGGACAGGCCCTGAGGGCTGGTTGCACGGGCATTCTGGCTCTAGGCTCTGGCATCACATGCAGTGGTGGACTAAAGGTGGGGCTCTCCTGATGCCAGGCAGGGTTCCTCACTCTTGCCCCTGGGGCATCAGCTTAGGGGACCAGGACCGGGCATCCTTGATCTGGGCACTGCAGTCTTCACAAGACAGGCTCCACCAAAGTCAGGAGGAAGGATCCTTTACTGGCTTCAGGGTGACAGTGAACAGGGGACAGTGCCTGGGGAAGCCAGCTGGGAAAAGACCACGGCAGGAGAGATGCGGAGACTGGAGAAAAGGTGGTGATTTGACAGCACGTTCGACTGGTTCTGGGGTGAGCTCCAGAAATAATATGTGATGTTTACAGCCCTGCTTTAGGATAAAATATGCCAGAATTTCAGCTGGAACAGACTTCTGCTGCTGTAATTTTGTCACCAACCATCAAAAGGACTATATTTCTACCCAAAGACAATCAGAACCTTGGCACACCAGTTCCGTGCCTGTCCGCTGCTCATCAAGACAGGAGAGCTTCAGAATCACGTGGAGATCCCCCTCCACGCCACTGCCCGCTCCCTGCCCCGCCCCAGAACCCCATATGGAAACTGAGTCCCTGGGTCTGACATTTTAAACTTTCCAGTGAAGGTCTTTCCTCAGGTTATATTTTGTCTCCAGCTCACTTGGTGAGATGAGCCCCTGAAGGTAAGGTTTGGAGTCCTGGCTTCTCCCACAAGAGATGACCTGACATGTACAGGTGGAGAACCCAAGGAAAAGCTGCCGTGTTGGAACTGTGCAAGTGTGTGCACACCAGTCTCACCATCAGTGTTAGCTCTGGGGCCCCAGGCGCTGTTAATCAAGGACAGGGGACTGCACTCTCAGGACAAGTTGCTTCTGGGGACGGGCTCCTTTGCAGTTGTGCTTACATGACATCTTTTATTCTCAGTCTTGACTTGGGCATTTTGCTCCCACTGAATGCCATATCACATTTGTACTTTAATTGTCCAGGGTTATATTGGAGGTCATTTATTTTTTGACTTGGTGGTTTAGTTGCTAAGTCGTGTCCAACTCTTGCAATCCCATGGACTGTAGCCTATCAGGCTCCTCTGTCCATGGGATTTTCCAGGCAGAAATACTGGAGTGGTTTGCCATTTCCTTCTCTAGGGCATCTTCCTGAACCAGGGATTGAACCTGGGTCTCCTGCACTGCAGGCAGATTCTTTACAGACTGAGCTACCAGGGAAGCCCCATTTTTTTTGACTTTGATAATGTGAGTAACTCCTTACTAATATATGAAAGTGAGTGTTAGCTGCTCATTCCTGTCCGGCTCGTTGGGACCACAGGACCTGTAGCCCACCCGGCTCCTCTGTCCTTCGGATTTCTCTCAGGGAAGAATAGTGGAGCAGGTTTCCATTTCCTTCTCCAGGGGATCTTCGAGACTCTTGGAGCACACCAAGGTCTCCCGTTTTGTAGGCATTTATCATCTGCAGTAAAGAATCTGCCTGGAACACATGAGAGCCAAGTTCAGTCCCTGGGTTTAGAAGATTCCCGTGGAGAAGGAAATGGCAACACTCCACTACTCTTGCCTGAGAAAAGTCCCATGGATAATCGAGGAGCCTGGCAGGCTACGGTCCATGGGGTCTCAGAGTAGGACACAACTGAGAGACTAAACTTTCATTTGCTAGTATATACTATAACCTAAAAACGTGTTATCTCAATTATATCATCTCACTAATTGATAAAAGCTGCAGATGCTAGTCCAATTGCTCTTTATGGAAGGATGAGATTAGTGCACAGGCTGTCCTTAAAGCTGTCACAGTTAAGGCAACTGTGAATGTTAAGGGAGGAAGAGAAGCGGCATTCAACATCAATGAAATCGGTAAAGACGAAAGCAGTGTGACCGTTGCCAGATTCCTGCAAAGCTGGGTTTCCTCACCTGTAGGGTCCCTGAGGTCGGCCCCACACCAGACCTGAACTTACTGCTCCACCGGCTCCCACCCACCCTGTGCCACCCCACAATGTCCTCAGTCTACTCCCAGCTTGATCCTCAGATCAGACCATCAAGCTTCACAGGCAAACGTTACAGAACCAAGTCCAGGGCCAGTCCACGCTCACTGACCTGGAACCTAGGCACAGCCGATGCAACAGCCCCCACTCTTTCTGTTGCATACTGTCCCCCAAGTTCCTGGAACTCTCCCAGAACAGCTGTCTGAAATCTTTTCTATTCCCCTTATACCAATACCTTTTCCCTTCCCACCCCTTAACAAACGATCTTGCCTCTACATTAGAAAATACTTCCAGTCGGTACATCTCCATTTAAGAGATAACTGCTGGGAATTGGGTGTGCTCTGCACATAAAACAGTTCCAATTACGGGAAACATCTCAGAAGCTGCTATTATTCATGTCTGCATCTTGCTCTCAGAGGCCAGTCTGACTCTTCCAGGGCACTCTAATTCTCATCTGTACACCTTTACTGAAGTCCCATCCTTCCTGGAATCAAGGCTTCCTTTTGCCCTTCAACACGGACAAGTATTCTTCTCCATTCTTCGGGGTGCCAGGAATGTCCTACATCTGCTGGAAAGCTCCCTTGTTACACCAGCATCCTTCCAGAACATGCTCTGGTCAAGACCACGACTCAGCATCTCCCTGTGCGCCAGCCTCCAGTTGCAGGCATGCATGCAGACTTTCTGAGCTCTCTGCCAAGCGTGAAGGGGGTTGCCTGCTTCTGGGTCACTTTCATTTCAAGCAGTTCTAATACATATTACCTGGCTCTCCCCGAACATTCCAGAGAATTTTCATCATTCTTCCTTTAAAACAAGCTCAATGCTCAGGACATGTAGGGAGACCTCTCCATGATGTGTCTCTAATATTCCTGATTTTCACTGTAATATAAAAGAAGCTTGACCCAATTTCTCTGAGCTCTTAGCTTTTCCTCAACCTGACCCAC
Organism: Neotragus moschatus; assembly: GCA_006410615.1. Classification (NCBI taxonomy): domain Eukaryota; kingdom Metazoa; phylum Chordata; class Mammalia; order Artiodactyla; family Bovidae; genus Neotragus; species Neotragus moschatus. Next base: position 11,564 of record SJYA01007110.1, read on the forward strand.
TTGTTGTTTCTTGGTTTAGAGGAACTCTTGCTTAATTTCTCAGACTCTTTCATTTCAGACACTGACTCCTGGATTGCCTATCCCATCTGCTATGATTATCTGCCCTCCATCACTTTCCTCAATGCCTTGAGAAGACAATGAGTGAGATGAGTGCAGACCACAGATCGCATCTGAGCATATCAGCGTCTAGGGCAACAAGTAACGGTTCTGAAATCTGACCTGCTTTCCTCCTTCTGAAGCATTTTTCTTCATGTAAAACAATTATTAATATCTTCAGTTAAAAATATCATAGGAGAACAGGAAATTGGAAAAGAACTTCTTCACTTCATATAAATAATTGTTAACTGTATCAAATCTTTTAAAATAGACTAGATGTGCTACAAAGGAATATAAAACATTGGTTAAGTTCAGTTCAGTTCAGTTCAGTCGCTCAGTTGTGTCCGACTTTTTGCGACCCCATGAATTGCAGCACGCCAGGCCTCCCTGTCCATCACCAACTCCCGGAGTTCACTCAGACTCACACCCATCGAGTCAGTGATGCCATCCAGCCATCTCATCCTCTGTCGTCCCCTTCTCCTCCTGCCCCCAACCCCTCCCAGCATCAGAGTCTTCTCCAATGAGTCAACTCTTTGCATGAGGTGCCCAAAGTACTGGGGTTTCAGCTTTAATATCATTCCTTCCAAAGAAATCCCAGGGCTAATCTCCTTCAGAATGGACTGGTTGGATCTCCTTGAAGTCCAAGGGACTCTCAAGAGACTTCTCCAACACCACAGTTCAAAAGCATTAATTCTTCGGTGCTCAGCTTTCTTCACAGTCCAACTCTCATATCCATACATGACTGCTGGAAAAACCATAGCCTTGACTAGACATTGGCAGAATATTATAATTTATGATCTCCGATTGACATGTATACTTTGTTTTATATTTCTGTATCTTAGCTATCTCATTACAGATATTAATATTACTGATGTTAATTTCTTCTTTACAGAAAGATAAAGGTCACTGACATTTAAAGTTTGAAGGAACCTGGAAGATTATCTAGCCCCAACACTTCATCTTACAAGCAGTATATAGGGGAAGAGAAGTGGAAAGTCATATTTTGAGTTCTGATCATTCTCACAGGTTCTCTTTTTGTTCAGAGTAGACTTTCTAAAATTGATTAACATGGTCTTAGAAGTGCTTCCCCCTTAATAATCTATCAGAAAATAAGTTCATGGGTTTGGGAAACCTCTATCAATTGCTATCAGCTGAAATCGTTTACCCACTGAACTGTATAGAACATTGCATAGTTTCCTTCTATCTTTTCTATTTTTGTTTACCTCTTTATTTCTGTAATCTAGAATTATGCCTAACTACTTCATGAATATTTGTTGAATACATGAGTCAGTACGGTCAACATAAATATTTCTTTCGAGTCTAATCTCACAGTATTATGCCACATAGAAACTGGTGGCCTTACTCTTCTAGAAGTTTCACGGCTTGCAGTCTCACATTTAGGGATCTAATCCATTTTGAGTTTATTTTTGTATATCAGGTGAGAAAATGTTCTAATATCATTCTTTTACCTAGAAATGTCCAGTTTTCTGAGACCTGGTTATTGAAGGGACTTTCTCCTCATTGTATATTTTTGTCTCCTTTGTTATAGATTAACTGACTGTAAGTGCATGGGTTAATTTCTGGGCTCCCTATTCTGTTCCACGGACCTGGGTATCAATTTTTGTGCCATTACCACGCTGCTTTGGTAACTATACTTTGGAAGTCAGGGAGTAAGATACCTCCAATTCTGTTCCTTATCAAGATTGCCTTGGATATTTGAGATCTTTTAAGTTGTTACAATATAGCACAAATAATGTTTGACAATATAGTATTATATTGTTTAAGAATTTTGAAAAATAGAGGATATCAACAAGCATACTAAATTTTTTGAAGCTTTACATAATAGTAGCCTTTCTTGGATTATCATTAGATTTGCCTAATTATAGATAATAGGCGAAACGGAGGGAGTGCCTGTTATGTATTGGTACTGTGGTAATTGCTTTTTCCGTATATCTATCACCTCAAAACAACCCTCGTGGCAGATACTGTTATCATTTCCTATGTTGAAAAAAGAACTGTATCAATGTGTATGTGCTATTTCTATATTTTGGATACTAACCCCTTATATCATTTGCTCATATTTTCTCTCATTCAGTAGGTTGTCTTTTTCATGGATTTCTTTGCTATACAAATGCTTTTAAGGTTAATTGTGTGGATGAAAATGGCAACCCACTGCAATAGTCAGCCTGGTGGGCTGCAGTCCATGGGGCTGCAAAAGAATCAGACATGACTTAGCAACTAAATGATAACAACAAATCACCTATAACTCAATAATTTTAAAGAGGATTTAAAAAAAAAGAACTACGACTGTGTTCAAGGTCACACAGCTAGCAATGCTTGCTTGGAACTAGTGCCTTCAATCTAGGTCTTTCTTGTTCCAGTGCTTCTAAGGCTGCACTCTGCTGCTTCACGAAATCAAGCCAAAACAGGTAGAGAAGATAAAAACAAGGATAGACCATGTAAATCACTCTTTTCCTTCCTGCTTGTCTGCGTTTTTGGAAATTCCATACTACTTAAGAAAATTACATGGTAATACCTGAAAGGTGGGGCTTCCCAGTTGCCTCAGGGATAAAGTATCTACCTGCCAGTGCAGGAGATGCTCGTGGAGACTTGGGCTTGGTCCCTCAGTTGGAAGATCCCCTAAAGAAGGAGATGGCAAGCCACTGCAGTGTCCTTGCCTGGGAATCTCATGGACAGAGGAGCCTGGTGTGCTACAGCACACGGGGTCACAGAGAGCTGGACACGACCGAGCGACTTAGCACACACTCATGCACTTGAAAGAGGGACAGAACGGGACGTTAGATTTAGAAAAACAAAATGATAAAGAGTAGTGGAGTGCTAATTTTACTAACACCTAGCTTCCCTAAAAAGTAATATTACAAACCAAATAGAAATAATGATTTTAAAAAGCTTACTGTCAGATAACTGATTTAACAAATTTTATTCAAGTTGAAAAATGCTGAACACCTGTGATTTAGAGAATAGTAGTCTTTCACGTAACTGTATCGAGTACTCTATTTTGGCAAGTAAAAGAAAAAACTTGACAAAGTATATATTATCCCACGAGATGTTAATCATATATATATATATATACAGAGAGAGAGAGAAGGGAAAGTCGCTCGTTGTGTACAACTCTTTGTGATCCCATGGAATTCTCCAGGCCAGAATACTGGAGTGGGTTGCCATTCCCTTCTCCGGGGGATCTTCCCAAACCAGGGATCAAACCCAGGTCTCTTGCATCGCAGGCAGATTCTTTACCAGTTGAGCCACCAGGGAAGCCCATATGTAAATATGGTTGGAACTGTTGGTCAACCAGAAATATTAGCCAAGAGCTTGTACTATGTACCCAATAAAATTCTAAGGAGTTAATCTGGGGGAGTGTTAGCTTTTCTGGAAACAGCTCAGAGCTCAAAAAGAAGATACACATTGCCAGACATAATCTATGTTTAGATAATATTCTCTTGTGATTTCTCTGGGATGACATGCTAAACTTTTATATTGAAAGCAAGTTCATAAAATTTATTTTCAAACTTTATGTTCTAATATGTTGCATGTTACAGGAATCAAAACCATGCAGGAGGCACAAAGACAGGTTAATGGAGCAGGACAGACTCTAGAAATAAGACCTCAAAGTTAGTTTTGGGGAGGAGAAATGAGTAAAATTAGATTCATATAAAATCCTTCACACTAACATTAATTTTACATTTATCAAATATTTTAAAAAGAAAGATTTGGAAGAAAAAACTAGTAAAAATTTTCAGTAAATATCTATAATGATCTTGCATGTCAAGGAGATTCTACTAAGAATGACTGCAAAGACTTAATACTACAAAGAAGACAATGCATTTAACTCCTTAAATGCTATATGAGTTAAGCACATCATCGTTAACTGGCTGAAATAGTGCTAAAACACCATATAAAGACTTCCAAGTTAAACTACTTACTGGCAAAAAATATTTGCAATATATATGATAAAGAGTTACTGTAAGAAATGGGTCCTTATAAGGAAAGGAAATAGCCACAATAATGAGCAATAAATAATGGAAACCTACTCATGCTTCCTAGTAATTGGGAACAGGTAATTTAACATGAGATACAGTGTTCCACTGAAAACACTGATAAAAAGTAAAACGAATGAACTGTGTTCTAATAGTTTTGTTGGGTTTAGTCATTAAGTCATAAGTCTGTCTGTGGGGTTTTCCACACAAGTATACTGGAATGGCGGAGAAGGCAATGGCACCCCACTCCAGTACTCTTGCCTGGAAAATCCATGGACAGAGGAGCCTGGTCGGCTGCAGTCCATGGGGTTGCAAAGAGTCAGATATGATTGAGCGACTTCACTCTCGTTTTTCACTCTTATGCATTGGAGAAGGAAATGGCAACCCACTTCAGTGTTCTTGCCTGGAGAATCCCAGGGACGGAGGAGCCTGGTGGGCTGCTATCTATGGGGTCGCACAGAGTCGGACAGGACTGAAGCGACTTAGCAGCAGTAGCAGCAGCAGCATACTGGAGTGGGTTAGTTTTAGGGAGAGTGAAAACAGGTGTGCACTTTCCTGAGGCCCTGTTGGAATTAAGCATCATAACACTCTAAATGCAAAACGCTTCTGACCTAGCAACTCTTCTTCTAAAATTATTTTCTGCAAATGTGACCAAGGATTCCCTGGCGGCTCAGTCGGGGAGAGTCCACCTGCCAGTGCAGAGCCAGGGCTTTGATCCCTGTCACGAGAAGATCCCACGAGCCCCAGAGAAGCTGGGCCTGTGAACCACAGCTGCCGTGCCGGTGCTCTAGAGCCTGCGAGCCCCGAACACGCGCTGCAGCCACTGAAGCCTGCGCATCCGAGGTGCTTGCTCCACAGCGAGAGAAGACACCGCAATGAGAGGCCTGTGCACTGCAAGTGGAGAGCAGCCCCCACTCGTTCGGGCTCGAGAAAAGCCTGGGCAGCAACAGAGACCGAGCAGAGTCAGAAACACACAAACAAAACTGTGTGGCCAGACCCGTGTTCGGAGATGCACACAAGAGAGACCATGGAATGTAGAGCAGCTTAAACATTCACCGGTGGGGGACCACTAAGCAGAACAGAATAGCATCAGTCATAAAACAGCCATGTGGACTTCTACCTGTTGCTAGGAAAAGGAGTACAATTTAGGATGTAAAAGATACAAGTTACAAAGTAACACATAAGATATGAGTTCATTACAAAACAGTGTGTGCTCCCGTGCAGACATACATGTATAGCTTGAAAACCATCTAGAAGAAAGCACATTCCCAATGTCAGCAGTGATCTTCTCCACATGGTTTGAGTAAACCTAAATTTTAGCCTTTATTTTACATGAAGGCTATTTTTTTCAGCCCACAGTATGCTCTTATAATGAGAAAAAGCAACATTTATCATGAAAATAATGGAGGCATCGTAACTTTAAATTGCAGTTCAAGCATACCATTTATAATAATATATTATGACAATTATCCTGGTGCATAGTTCTGAAAAAAATCAACGGCAATCCTTCTCTAAGTGACTGTAACTCAGTTATTCATTTTTTCCTCCAGATCAGCTGGTAGAGAATTTTATCTGTGTCACAATCATACGTGTATTATATAAAATTCAAATTGAGTACATTTTCATTTAAGGAAACTACAGATGTTGCAGTCTGCTACAAAGTTATTGTCAGAGCATGTTTATCGATTCGAATACTTCATGTTATTTGTAGAAATTACAATCAATTAATGGCATGATGGTCAATTGACTACAGTACTGGTAGAAAAAGGCAGAGATCAAATCTAGTAAAAGTCAATACCTTAGGATAAGAACAACTATGGTAATAACATCTGCAATGTATTGACCCCTTACAATGTGAGACTCTGACGCAAGCACTTTATATATCCTTTATCACATTTACTCATTCCAACTGCCTTGTATAAAAGTCATGGATATCTGTTTCACAAACGAGAAAACTGACAGGAGTGTGAAGATTTCGTCCAAGACTACCAGACTATAAGCGTGAGCAGAAAAGCTCAGATCAAGCTTCTCTTACTTCACTGGCCACACATCTGTCTGTTAAGCTACAGGAATGACTACAGGAAGAATAAACCATCAGGTAAAATCATTTGGAAATACATTGTTAAAGGTGACTTAGGAAGTACATACAGAAATCGGAGACCAGAGTAGAGCCTCAGGTAGAGTGGGCAGAATTAAATTAGATATTAACAGATATATAGGGCTTCCCTGGTGGTTCAGACGGTTAAGGAAACAGCCTGCAATGTCGGGGACTTGGGTTCAGTCCCTGGGTTGGGAAGAACCCCTGGAGGAGGGCATGGCAACCGACTCCACTATTCTTGCCTGGAGAATTCCCGTGGACAGAAGAGCCTGGCGGGCTACAGTCCATGGGGTACAAAGAGTTGGACACAAGCAAGTGATTAAGCACAGCACAGCACAGATATATAACTGTACTTTAATTTTTCTGGCATGACCACAAAGTGGGGGAATTGACTGGAAAGTGCTTGTTCTTGTTTAAAAAGATACTATCCAAGCTAAAGTCATGATTCAAATATACAAATGATCTAGCAGGACATGAATAAATTCTCAAGCCCTCATAATTCTACTCTGATAATCCCATCATCAACTTATTGTCTGATTTGTAATCTGAACATGCTTTTATAAAACTAAGACACACACACACAGACACACACACACACAGCTATACGTGACTGTGCGTGGCCTTTTGTATAATCACATAATCACAGAGGGCTATGGGACATATTCCAGTTACCCATTGCTGTGCCGCAAACCACGCCAAATATTACTGATTTGAAAGTTTATTTTAGACGTATTTTGCTTCAGTTCAGTTGAGTTCAGTAGCTCAGTTGTGTCCGACTCTTTGCGACCCCATGAATCGCAGCACATCAGGTGTCCCTGTCCATCACTAACTCCTAGAGTTCACACAGACTCACATCCATCAGTGATGCCATCAAGCCATCTCATCCTCTGTAGTCCCCTTCTCCTCCTGCCCCCAATCCCTCCAAGCATCAAAGTCTTTTCCAATGAGACAACTCTTTGCATGAGGTGGCCGAAGTAATGGACTTTCAGCTTTAGCATTGTTCCTTCCAAAGAAATCCCACGGTTGATCTCCTTCAGAATGGACTGGTTGGATCTCCTTGCAGTCCAAGGGACTCTCAAGAGTCTTCTCCAACACCACAGTTCAAAAGCATCAATTCTTCGGTGCTCAGCTTTCTTCATGGTCCTACTCTCATGTCCATATGTGACCACTGGAAAAACCATAGCCTTGACTAGACGGACCTTAGTCGGCAAAGTAATGTCTCTGCTTTTGCTTACAAATCTGCAATTTAACTGAACTTTGGTGGAGACTGCTAATCTTGGCCCTGTGGCAGCAGCTGGGGAGGCTCAAAAACCAAGTCTGAAGGCTGATGTTAATGCGAAAGACAAGTGATGGGAAGGCTGATCTGCAGGATGAGGGGACACCTGGTTCCTGAGTCGCCTCTGCCTGTTTCCATGTGGCTTTGCCATGTGGTCTCTTAGGCATTTTCCATGATGGTTAAGGGCTCCTCGTGTACATCTTCCAAAGACAAAGCCAAGCAGACACCACCTGACTTCTGTCACTTTCATTTACTTGGGTGATTT
>SJYA01007111.1:0-19021 GCA_006410615.1 Neotragus moschatus
AGGTGTTAAAAATAAGACAGGAAAAGACAAAGGAAAATAAGAGAAGGGAAAGGAGGAGCCAAGCCTACATAAAATGAAGCAAGTGAAAGCTTTAGTCCATCGGTCATGTCCGACTTTTTGAACTGCTTGAACAGTAGCCTGTCAGGCTCCTCTGTCCGTGGAATTCTCCAGGCAAGAATACTGGAGTGGGTAGCCCTTCCTTTCTCCAGAGGATCTTCCCACCCAGGGATCTAACCCAGGTCTCTTGCATTGCAGGCTGATTCTTCACCCTCTGATCCACCAAGCCAGGAGGTACTCAGGCCCCTAGCGGTAGAGCCTCTGTGGAGACTATAAGCAGTAGCCATCCTGCTCAGGATAGCCTCTTACCACCAGAGGGCGCCAGTCAGGTGTGCAGCCACTGCAAACAGCCAGTTGGACACACTCCATCCTTATCCTGAAGGAGAAGACATTTTGAATGAAAGCAGTGCAATCAGGTCTTGCTCCTGCCTTGTATTCTAGTTCTAATGCCTCCAACTATTAATAGATACTAAAGTATTCTGAAAGCTGGAAGACTGCCCTATACAAAGCCCTCCTGTCATCCCCAAGAAATAAATATTTGGATAATGGGAAATTTCAGGGAAGAAAATTGAGAATTATAAGAAATAACTAAGGATTGCTACATTTCCACTTCCTTAATAAACACGTGGAAAATTTAAGGGTAAAATATGTAGATATTGATAAATAATGGTAAAGTATAAATTAATTTAAAAAAGAAATTCCATATAACCAGACGATAAGAAAGAAATATTTCTAAAATGGCCACATCATCATGTGTGGGGAATAAACAAATACAATTAGCAGAGGGTATTAAAGAAGGAGATAGTGATCTAATAGCAGNTGGAAAATTTAAGGGTAAAATATGTAGATATTGATAAATAATGGTAAAGTATAAATTAATTTAAAAAAGAAATTCCATATAACCAGACGATAAGAAAGAAATATTTCTAAAATGGCCACATCATCATGTGTGGGGAATAAACAAATACAATTAGCAGAGGGTATTAAAGAAGGAGATAGTGATCTAATAGCAGAGTTGCTAGAACAGGGAGGGCTGGATCGTTATCACAACGAAGATGTCAGCATATATGGAAGCAGTTGCATCTAAAAGTCAGGAACAGAAGGAGGAGGAGCAGGGTGTAATGTACCAGAAAGTTTAATAATGTTTGAGAAATGACAGTACAGAATGTAATGATGAAATCTCAGAATGGGCTTGAACAAGAAAAAGGTAAAAAAGGAAATCATTTTGTGAAGATCCTGGGGCATGAATAAAATTAGCTTATATTAACCTCACCCCCCAGTTTCTCAAATTCCCATAGGTTTAACTCTGCATCCTTTACTTTTTAAATATCTACTTTCAAAAATCAAGAATTGGACTAGTTTAGAAGCTCAGATTTGAGAATCAGATCGTCAGTCTGCTTCCCAAGTAGCCCTAGTGGTATAGAACTTGCCTGCCAATGCAGGAGACATAATGAGACAAAGGCTCGGAAAGATTCCCTGGAAAAGGGAATGGGTACCCACTCCAGTATTCTTGCCTGGAGAAGTCCATGGACAGAGGAGCCTTGTGGGCCGCAATCCATGGGGTCTCAAAGAGTCAGGACACGATTGAGTGACTAACACACAGAAACTCCAATCTGAAAATCAGATTGTCAAATTGCATTTAGAAATAAGAAGTTCAAGACTCTATTGCTACCGCTGAGTTCACAGAAAGCATGAATCTGTTTCTACGATATTTTCCTGTACCATGCTTACAGCACTTAGCACGTGTGTGGTGGTCTGTCCCCTTCACTAGACTAGAGCAGGGACAGGTCTGGGTTTTGTTGTTGCTGACTCTTTTTCTAGCCAAATGCTTAGAACAGTATCTGACCCATAGTGGTACTCAGTAAATGTGTACTGTAATTCATCTTGAGATTACAATTGGAGCAAGGATTTCTTCAAATTGATATAAACTTAGCTGATAAACATGTAAGAATACTTTTATAAGGATGAAATAGTTAGTGTAAGATATTGGTTGGTTTGCTTAGAGATAACATTATTTTTATGACTACTAACCTTTCTACTTTGTCATTGTAAAGCCATAAAACTGAAAGATATGTTTATAAATAATCAGTTCATGTCACTAGGTGGATGAATGAATTGATTTCAAAGATTAAAAATTTATTAAGATCAAAACTTAGAGCAGGATGAAGAAAATAAAGAGACTATTACAGACATCTAAAATATAGTAAGAAAGGAGAAAGATAAGGGGGAGGGATAAATTAGAAGGTTGGGATTAACATGGCTCAATGGGTAAAGAAATTGCCTGTAATGCAGGAGACATGGAAGATCCAGGTTTGATCCCTGGATCAGGAAGATCCTCTGGAGGAGCAAATGGCAACCCACTCCAGTATTCTTACCTCAAGAATCCCATGGACAGAGGAGCCTGGCAGGCTGCAGTCCATGGGGTCACAAAGAGTTAGACACAGCTGAGTTACTAAGCACACACACTCTGTGTAAAATAGATAATCAACCAAGACTTACTGTAAAGCACAAGGAACTGTGCTCGTTACTCTGTAATAACTTATATGGAAAAAGAATCTGAAAAAGAATAGATATATGTATATGCATAACTGAATCACCTTGCTGTACACCTGAAACTAACACAACATTGTAAATCAACTGTACTCATATCAAACAAATTTTAAAAATAAAAATATAATTAGAGTATTAGTTGAATGAAAAGAAGTAGTTTAGGGGAAGGCTAAATTGGCTTTGTATAAGATAATGATAAAATAGGGGAAAGTAGCCTGATTAAGGAACCAATTTTAAGAATATGGATAAAGCCTTTGGCTCGCCCACATCTCATGCTTACAGGAAGCTGGGGGATGTCTTTAGTTTGTAAAAGTTGTAGGAATCTTGATTATCCAGACAAGATAGGCAATGTTGTTCCCAGACATTGTCCAGAGGACCCTCCACCCATCTGAGTAAACTCTGTGGAATTAGCTTCATTCAGAAGATGAGCTGCTGAGTCAATGCCACTAGCATATTAACTTCTGGCTGCAGAGTGTCATAGCTGGTGAAAGCTGGTGTTTTGTCCACTAAGCTCTCTCCACCAGCGTGATGAATGAACCTTCACAGTCGTAACTGAAGCGTCTCTATTGCAACACTTTTAATGATGGACACTGTAATATAAAGCAGGATAAATGGGCAATTCAGTAATTTGAAATATTCATACTTACTTGTCATGAAATGCAAGCTGATCAACTAACTTCTTTCCACTGCTTCTCCCATCGTATTTTAGACACACTCCCATTACACAACATCCTAGGCTCATCAGAGCTTTCCCTCTGGTAGGTTTCCTCCTCCTTAAAGCCAGGTTAGTAAATTTCAGGATGGCAGGAAGTTCCAAGGGGTGGGGCATGGAAATACTCTACTGGACCATCTGAAGTTCATGCAACTCGAGAGTGGAGCTTGCTCGCTCACAGTCCCGGATGCTTCCTGAATGGATGCTCACCCATTTCACGGTCTCACCGAAGCTACTGTTCTTCTTGTATCCTATTTCTGATTCTTTATCTTGTCCCCTTTGGCCTCTGTTTTTCCTTAGAATTACTTTCTACTTTCCTAAATTTCTCATTTATCTCATTTTTTTTTCAGTTATTTTCAATGATATAGAGTAATGTAAAAAGCACAGGCCTTGGGAATTTCCTGGTGGTCCAGTGGTTAGAACTCCATGCTCTCATTGCCAAGGGCCTGGGTTCAATTCCTGGTTGGAATTATTACTTTGTTATGTTTTTATGGCAAGTCTTTAAACCTTTTATATCATGAAATATTTAAAATCTTCCTTTTAAATATAGCAAAAGAACAATGTTGCAAGCATCAATCAAGTTTGTCATATCTAAATGTTGTTGTGTTTTCAATTTCTGCATGCTGTATGTTTCTGCAACTTGCTTTGTTCTGGTTAACATCATGCTTTGGAAATTTGCCCGTATAAATACATGCAGCACTAGTTGTATAATACTCAGTTGACTGAGTATCCATTTTCTGTTGATGGATATGTGTGTTATTTCCAATTTACTGTGGTTGTAAAAAGTGCTGTAGTGCTGTACAGAAATAAATCTGTACATATTTCCTCAGGCTCATTCTTTCTTTCAACAGATATTAATTTTGCCCTCCATCAGGTGCTGGAAAACAAAGATACATAAATTATAGATTCAGCTCTTGGGAAATTCAGAGCCTAGCAGAGGAGAAAGATGTACAAATTAGAATAATACAGTTTGCTGATACAGTATTAGAAGTATTTGTGGGTTGATATGTTTATGTCTGGTTATCTATCAAAGAGAGAAACGAAAGACAGACAGTAGAGAGATAGAGACACAAAGACCAAGAGGGACAGAGACACACAAAGACAGAGAAAAACAGAGAAAGAGAGACAGAGACAGACAGACAGAGAGACGGAGGATGTATCACTGAGGAGGAGTGACAGCTATGTTTCACTGACCCTGAAGGCGAAATGATTGAGTGGGTTCCCATCCCACAGAGTGAAGAGAAAGTCTCTGGGAAGAATCAAAGGGAAGGGGCCTTCTGGAAGCTTAAAACTGTAAAATACTGTGTGTGTGTGCATGTGCGCGTGCGTGGTTTCTCAGTCATGGCTGGTTCTTTGTGACCCCAAGGATTGTAGTTCACTTGGCTCCTCTGCCCATTGAACCTTGCAAGCAAGAATTCTTGAATGAGGTGCTATTTTCTACTCCAATAAAACACTGTGCATATATCAAAGCATGTTCAGTTCAGCTCAGTCGCTCAGTTGTGTCCAGCTCTTTGCAACCCCATGGACTAGAGCACACCAGGCCTCCCTGTCCATCACAACTCCCGTAGCTTACTCAAACCCATGTCCATCAAGTCGGTGATGCCGTCCGACCATCTCATCCTCTGTCGTCCCCTTCTCTTCCTGGCTTCAGTCTTTCTCAGCATCAGAGTCTTTTCAAATGAGTCAGTTCTTCACATCAAGTGACCACCAAAGTATTGGAGTTTCAGCTTCAGCATCAATCCTTCCAATGAATATTCAGGACTGATTTCTTGAATGTTAAAATGTTAACTCTTTCAAAGTGATGCTTCTTTGTGAGTGGTGAAAGATGAAACAGCATTCCAAAAGAGCCAGGCAGCAAGATAAAGGAAGAGATTTGGATTTTATCATGTCAGTTATGGATTAAACTTTATTTTCTGTAACATACCACTTCACTTTTAATGTAAGAAGCTTACAAAAACATGCTTACATTTTCCCCTTCCATCTTCTGTGCTACTCTTGTACATTTTACTCGTGTATAGTAGTAAACCCCATGATACGTTGCTGTTATATTTGCTAAATAGTCAATTATATTTAAAATAAATTTTGAGAAAAATATTTCATAAGTATGCATGTAACCTGAAGAACGTCCTTTATTATTTCTTTTTAACTTTTTATTTTCTGTTGTAGTATAGGTTATTAACAATGTTGTCATAGTTTCAGGTGCACAGCAAAGTGATTCAGTCATACATACACATGTATGTAGTCAGATTCTTTTTCCATATAGGTGATTACAGAGTGTTGAGTAGAGTTCCTTGTGCTATACAGTAAGTCCTGGCTGATTATCTACTTTACATATAGTGTGTGTTCTTAATCACTCAGTTGTGTCTGACTCTTTTTGACCCCACGGACTGCAGCCTGCCAGCCTCCTCTGTCCATGGGATTCTCGAGGCAAGAATACTGGAGTGGGTTGCCATTTCCTCCTCCAGGGGATCTTCCCCACCAAGCGATCAAATCTGTGTCTCCTGCATTCTTTCCCCATTGAGATTGTTAAATAATATTGAACAGAGTCCCCTGTGCTATACAGTAGGTCCTTGTGGATTATCCACTTTAAATATAGTAGTGTGTACATGTCAATTCTAAACTCCCTGATTCAGATGGAGAAAGACAAATATTTCATGATATCACTTAAATGCAGAATCAAAAAAAAAAGAGAAGATATAAATGCACTTATTTATAAAACAGACTCACACACTTAAAGAACAAACTTATTGTTACCAGGGGTGAAGGGTTGGAAAAAGGATAAACTTTAAATAGATGTAAGCATTGGAATAACATGATGATATTTAAATTTTTGAAGGGTTACTCTGGTAGCTCATGGGCAGGGATACAGTTGGGAGCAGCATTGATGTGGTTCTAAACTAATATAATAGTTAAAAATCAGAGAAAGAAAAAGTAAACTAATCTTTCTGGCTTTGGATCCTGGGCATATGATGTTACTATTAACAAGGGAGAGCTTGCAGAAAGGAAGCAAGATTTGTGTGGAGAAATGAGAGGGTGAGNTCTGGTAGTTCATGGGCAGGGATACAGTTGGGAGCAGCATTGATGTGGTTCTAAACTAATATAATAGTTAAAAATCAGAGAAAGAAAAAGTAAACTAATCTTTCTGGCTTTGGATCCTGGGCATATGATGTTACTATTAACAAGGGAGAGCTTGCAGAAAGGAAGCAAGATTTGTGTGGAGAAATGAGAGGGTGAGAGGTGATGATGAATCTCATTTGAACTTGTTGAGTTTGAAACACTCACAGTATACTGAAGTGGAGAAATCCAGTAGAGGCCTGAGATATGTGAATTTGGGGTTAGGAAGAGAATTCTAATCTGGACTGACAGGTTTGGAAGTCATTAGCATCAATGGTACTAGACATGAGTTTGTTTAGACAAAACAAGTATTTATATAATCAGTTCCATTTTCTTCCTCTTTTATTATTTTGTTACACTTCAAAATTCACAATGTGATGTTTAAGAGGATTTTTTTTAAATAAAGACATTCCATATCATCCTGTGTTAGCCTGATGTATTTAAATTTTACATATTAATAATATTAAGGCATATTTTATGCTTTACACAAGTGTTATTAAACAACTTTTTTATAGCAAAGTTGTGTGGATTGCATAGTTACATCACACCCATATAGTAGAGACAAAATTATACTCTGAAAACAGAATGATTATCTTAAATTCACAAATGTTGAATCTTTCCACATATATACTTAAAAATCATTAATAAATGTTTCTCACAGCTTATATTTTCTGTTCATGCTTGTGTTTCTGGTATGTTCACAGTAAATTTGTCATAAATATTCTTTATCATTCAATGCATTTGATTTCCATCATATAGTTTGGTTAAGTTTCCCAGTTGACCTGCTTTTTCCAGCCTTAATTCTCACAGCCTATTTTATTGTCAAATAATTTTTTTCATCAGAGAAAGCCTTTCAGTACCTAAAGTTCTCATGCTTATTTATTGGTTAAATGCTTTGTAAAAATAAGAACAAATGATTTTCTCAGTACTTTATGGTCTGATTATCTGTTTTCTGAGCCTGATCTGCTTCATTTTTGTTTGAATAATCTATTGACTTAAATTCATTCTTTTTTTTTTTTTTAAACTAGGATCTGAAATGAAAGTTCTACATACTTTAAATATACTCTGTAGTTTTTCGTATCCATTTAGGCTATTTTTCTGTTCATCTAGTATATTTTTTCTATTTATAATTCTACTCCTATGGTGTCCATTAAACTCTGGAGTGTCTGATTAAGGCAGACATGGTCATGACATTCATAACCATGGTAGTAACTATTAAAAGTCCTTTATCCCTCTGTTGGGCTTCCCTGGTAGCTCAGTGGTAAATAACTCACTTACCAATGCCAGTGCAGGAGACATGGATTCGATCCCTGGGCTGGGAAGATCCCCTGGAATAGGAAATGGCAACCCATTCCAGTATTGTACCTGGGAAATCACATGGATAGGGGAATCTGACTGGCTACAGTCCATGGGGTTGCAAATAGTCAGACACAACTTAGTGACTAAACATCAAACAAACAACAGCAAATTCTTCCCTTAGCAAATTATTGCCTCTGCATTAAAAGACAATAGATTCTAGGGTGTCTAATCCATATTTAATAAAGAATGGTGCCTAAAACCATGATATTTTCCTTGTGTTTCAGTAGATAATTTGAAATCTACTCTATAGCTTCTGTGCCATTTTGAATATGTCCCTTGATTATTATGATTACCTTCAACAACTGACTCCAGTAAGCTGACTCTGGACTACAGAGGAGGTATAAGGCAATTTTTAAAGCCATGCCTTCAATGGACTTATCTCTTTCTAGTTTATTAATTGTTTAGTAGGCCTAACTTTATATGAGGCTGTATCAAGTCATTGTTTATAGTTGTTATAAAAAGCTAACAGCACTCATGTCAGGCATAAAATATGCCTTAATATTATGTAAAATTTAAATACATGATACTAACATGAGATGACAGTGGGTGCCTTTATTTAAAGTAGAAAAATCTCTTTCAAACATCACATTGAAAATTTTGAAGTGTAACAAAATAATAAAAGAGGAGAAGGAGAATGGACATACAGAGGAACTAGATGAGATGTGTGATGAGTAAAAAACAGTATGAATTACAAGTGGGACGGTACTGACGTTATTCATACCATCTCGTGATCTCCAGTAGCCGGGACCATGTCTTATTTATCTTTGTATTTCTTGTACCTGGTGAAGAACCTTACACTGAGAACTAGAAAACTCACTGTTAAATGAATACATTTCCTTCTTTAAAAGTCAGGTGCTTATCTTGATTTAAGGGTTTTTTTCCCTAAAACTTGAAGAGAGCTTTCACTGGGGCAGATGATCTCTTCAGGATCCATTCAGACTGATTCTTCTTCAAATCTTGTTTGAGGCTGTTCCACTTCACAAAGCCTTAATATGGCATTGCATCAGCACCACTGACTCAGAGCTTACACCTGCAGAATTCAAAGGTAAGATAGGGAGGAGGCCGAGAAACATCTGAGAAATGATGACTGTCCTCAATGAAAGAACGAGAAAATGCTATCTCTTTGCTCTTTATTGTGGGTAGAAGTATGAGCCCTTCTTTGGTGAAGTCATCATTCCTGTGGTANTGGCATTGCATCAGCACCACTGACTCAGAGCTTACACCTGCAGAATTCAAAGGTAAGATAGGGAGGAGGCCGAGAAACATCTGAGAAATGATGACTGTCCTCAATGAAAGAACGAGAAAATGCTATCTCTTTGCTCTTTATTGTGGGTAGAAGTATGAGCCCTTCTTTGGTGAAGTCATCATTCCTGTGGTATATTCAGATCTGTGGTACTGCTGAATGTTTATCCCAAGTGTATGTTCACTGGCAGAAAGTGAAATGATGTCAATAGATCTATAGTCAGTCATTAGTTGTGGCTTTGCGATAACACCACACATCTCATTAAAATACAAGAAACCAAAAATTTTTTTTAATCCAGGGGTGAAGTATCACATATCAACACTTGTGTAATAATCTGTACAGAGGTGGTGACTGAAGAGGAGGCTATGGAGAGCCTGACTGTGCACCTAGCTGTCTGAGGCGTGGGTTTGGTTCTCAAGGAGAGCGATGGGGAGGAAGGAGTCACTATGCAGCCACAGAGCTCCTCAGGCAGCTTTCTCTGTAATTCCTTTCTTCTCACCCATTTAGATAGTCAGAGAAGTGTTTCCAGCCCTGTCTCCTCATCTTTCACCTAAGTGCGTTTCCTCCCAAATTTATTTCTGATTTGATTAATTAATAATTGCTTATTTTAGAATGATTTACCTTTGTTACAGAACTTGAAGATTAATGAGTACTAGGTACGAGTGTGGGCTTTATGACTGTGGATGGAACAGATATAAATGTGATAATTCTTCCCTGACTCTGCAGATTGCAGACAATCTTCGCTTAGTATATTACAATGTGTGTGCTTTAAATCAAGATAGTAACATCAGGGATTCCATATTACGTTGCAAAAAAAGGGCAGGTACATTTCAATCATGTTTCTGTTGTATGTATTTCATAGTTCATACTTACACTTATTTTAAAGATAAGTAGGAATATACCTTGTCTCTGATATATATACATACACATGCAAAACAAAGGACATATAGTACACATCTTTGACAAGATAGGACAGTCCTAAAAATAATGTGATACGTCATGTCAGAATGAATGAGAAGCCCTTGTTATATACTGAGTATCATACGTTCTTTTAGGTCACTAAGATATCACCCAAAATTTACTTCTTCTTGAATTAAAAAAAAAAAGTGCTTGAAGGACTTCCCCCCTCCTCTACTTTATGATACATTTTCTGATTTTTTTTACTGGAAACTCTGCAAAGGAGTACTGAATGTCTCAAAAAGAACTTATAAGACGGCATTAATTATCGTGGGCACTAGATGGGATAGTAAACTTGAGTAAATTTCTCCAAATACAAATAATTAGACTTTAAAACTTGTTATAGATATAAGCTTGTGAACAGATAAGGTCTCAAAATACTACATCCAGGAGTTTAAAGAAAATTGTAAGGAGATTTTCAGAGAAATATTCAAGGACATCCATCACAGATTTATTGATGACAGCAAAAAGTTTGAAGCCGCCTAAACATCCAACAATGCAGGAATATTTANAAATAATTAGACTTTAAAACTTGTTATAGATATAAGCTTGTGAACAGATAAGGTCTCAAAATACTACATTCAGGAGTTTAAAGAAAATTGTAAGGTTTTCAGAGAAATATTCAAGGACATCCATCACAGATTTATCGATGACAGCAAAAAGTTTGAAGCCGCCTAAACATCCAACAATGCAGGAATATTTAATAAATGATGATATAGCTATAAGAAGGAATTCTTACTACCAGTTATATTTTGAAAACTAATTCTATTATTTATAGACATGACCTAATGTCTATATAGTTCTATACATAAATCTAAATAGAACCCCACAACACACACATATGAAAAACTTCAACTTGAGAAGAGTTGTTGCTTCATGCTAATGGCTTATAAGTAATACATAGATATTGATTCTTTATCATTCTCTGAATTCTCCAAATAAATTCTTCAAGCTGTACTGATTTCACAATTATAAAATAAAATAAAAAACATTAAGGTGATCCATTCCCCATCTGTGGCAAGATTCTGCCTGAAGTCCATGTTGTCTTCTGGGGCTGATAGCCTTTTTATATAAAAGAGCATGGGAGTACACTGTTCATTGCAGCACTATTTACAATAGTTAAGACTATTGGAAGCAACCTAGGTATCCATTGGCAGGTGAATGGGTAAGGAAGTTGAGGTACATATACACAATGGAATGTTAATCAGCTATGAAAAGGAACACATTTGAGTCAGTTCTAAAGAGGTGGATGAACTTAGAGCCTATTATACAGAGTGAAGTAAGTCAAAAAGAGAAAGACAAATACAGTATATTAACACATACTTATGGAATTTAGAAAGATGGTACCAACAATTCTATATGCCGGGCAGCACAGGAGACACAGGTGAAAAGAACAGACTTTTGAAGTCAGTGGGAGAACGAGAGGGTGATTTGAGAGAATAGCACTGAAATATATGCATTACCATATGTAAAATAGATGACCAGTGCAAATGAATGAAGCTGGGCATCCAAAGCCAGTGTTCTGGGACAACCTAGAGGGACAGGGTAGGAAAGAAGATGGGAGAAGGGTTCAGGATTGGGGGTACCCTATGTATAACTATGGCCAATTCATGTTGATATATGGCAAAAGCCATCACAATATTGTAAAGTAATTATCCTCCAATTAAAATAAACTTTAAAAATTAAAAAACAGAGCATGGAGTGATGGAAAGCTGAAGTGGCCTGTTCCCTGCAAAGTACCAAACATGTTAATTAAATGACTCTTCTTGAAAGAAGAAGAAATGAAAAGACAAGTGAATTAAGTGGATAAATCATATGGGATATAAATCATATCTTCATAAAGCTTATAAAAATCGATGGGAAACTGAAAGACACAGGGATTCTGAAACTGAGGGCAGTTTTTGCTTTTAAATCAGTTATCAAATATTCAGAAAAAAGAATCTAGTGTTTTGTTTTGCTTGTTTGTTTTTTCACGTGAAATTGCTTTATTTAAAACCATTTCCAGCTCCTGCATCCTGATAAACTCAGCTCTTGGTTATTAAGCAATGAACCCTTTTGATGTTAGGCCACATGAAATGTAACATGATTACATTAGTAAAACTGAAATGCTCAACAAAGAATTTTATTTAAAAAGTATAACTGGCAAAAGAAGATGGAATGGGATGGGGAGGGAGGTGGGAGAGGGCTTTAGGATGGGGAACACATGTACACCCATGGCTGATTCATGTCAATGTATGGCAAAAACCACTACAATATTGTAAACTAATTAGCCTCCAATTAAAATTTTTTTAAAAAAGAAGATGGAATTTGAAAGTATTTCTACCCAATCGCTGAGAATTGTATTCTCAGTAATATTCTGAGTTAAAGTTTCCAGAACTACAGTCTCTCTACAGCATTTTAAATGAAGCAAACAGCATACTATTACCACACAGAAGATAGAGCAATCAGTCATTATAAATAAATTGATTCAAGTCTATGGAATATTATCAGAATTACAGCCAAGACGGGGACTCCAGATCAATCCAGTGTAGTTGTCTTTGTTTTCTTGCCTCCTCATTGCATGAAAAAGTCATCTAGTTCTCAGGTAGCACCAAGAAGGAGTAGGGCGAGAGTCTGAGGGAAAGAGATAGTAGGAAGGGAGAACCTCTACTTGTTCTCACTGGAGCCCCTGATTTCTCCCTTTGCCATTCTGTCTTGAACGTTCCTTGCCACTGATGCTCTATCCTTTTGTCTCAAGGCCCTAGAGCTATCCAGATTAATACCTTGTTCTTCTGTAGTCAGTCAAGGACAAATCCAGATTTTAACTGAAGTAAGCTTTGCAACAAATAGAGGCACATTCATTTTTTGCCCCTGTATAAATAATTTAAGCCTTAGAGAAACCTATTTAGTTTCCAATTTATCTGACTCATCTCCAACAGAAGCTAGTCCTTGATATTTCTGAAAAAGCATGTGCAGGGACATTAAGATTTTTTTCTAATGGTTAAATAATTAGTACTTCCTCATATGTCTGAGTATCTTGGACATTATCTTTTAAAATGTAGTGATGTTTTTCAAACAGACTTTTTTGGCCACTTTATTTTTTAATTGAAGGATAATTGCTTTACAGAATTTTGTTGTTTTCTGTCAAACATCAACAAGAATCACCCATAGGTACATCCATGTCCCTTCGCTCCCAAAACTCCCTCTCATCTCCTTCCCCATCCCACCCCTCTAGACTGTTACAGAGCCCCTGTTTGAGTTCCCTGATTTATACAGCAAATTGCCACTGGCTATCTATTTTACATATGGTGTTGTAAGTGTCCATGTTACTCTCTCCATACATCTCACCCTCGCCTTCCCCTGCTCCCTCCATGTCCATAAGTCTGTTCTCTATGTCTGTGTCTCCATTGCTGCCTTGCAAATAAATTCATCAGTACTCTATTTCTTGATTGCATATATATGTGTCAGTATATGATATTTATATTTCTTTCTGACTTACTTCATTCTGTATAATAGTCTAGGTTTGTACACCTTCAAACACACTTTAAAGTAACCTTTAAGTGGAGTATTTCAGTATAGAATTTTCCTCATTTTATTTAAATATTGGCATTCATATTTATCTGTTATAATACAGATTGATTTTATTGAGCATTTCTAAATATCATCACTTTTAAATCTCATAACACCCTTATGAAGTCAGTAAGTTTAATATCCTTATAGATGCAAAAAGTTGAGGTTTAAAGTTAACTGATTTGCCCATGATCATATGATGGAATGACTGAACCAGGACTGGGAACCCCATCTGGGGTTCTTCAAAGCCCCTGATGTTGATTCTTCTAAAACCCCTGATCTTGATTCTTCATTCTGCTTTTGGCTATTGTCATAATTTTGGAAAGCAAGATGTGCTTTCATTTTCTGTGTTTATTTGCTTTATGTTAACTGAAAGTGTTATAATAACTGAAGGAGCAGGCATCATGTATGCATAAATGTTTCTCAAGAATTTATAGCTATGTTGGGTACATTCCACATTTTATTCATAGCATTTTTTAACGGAACTTAAGGGGCATATTTAAGCAAGACACAAACCAAGCATGAGTTTAAATTTTCAAAGCTTGCAGAGTTATATCTACAATTCTATAACTCTCTTCCAGTTAATAATATTTCACATTTGTATATTCAAATGGCAGAAAACTTGGCATTTTCCTTGTGTGAGTATTTGTTACATCTTCATTCCAGTTCAGCTCTTATAAGACAGCCTGCCATATGTGTCCCTTTCATAATGCATGGTGATGCTTAAGAGCACACTCTCACAGAGTGATGCTGAAATTCTTTAGGAATCAGTAATCTGTTGAAAGGGGCAAAAATTATCCCTTCATCTCTGTGTCTTTTAGTCATAGACTCATATTTGTTTTTTAGCAAAATATGTGCTCCAACTGGAAAAGTTTTAACTCCTGGTATATTTTTTTGTGTGATTTCATGGCCAAGGAAATAATTTAGAACCCATATCAAATTTTTTAACCCATGGCTTATTCTTATTCTTATATATTCCTTAAAAGTTTTCTCACCACCCAATGTCCTCATTGGGATTTTGACCTGTAAACTCTAGATAGGAACTGGTTGGTACACCACTAATCCTAGAATAATTATGTAAGGGAAAGGCTCTCTTTCCCTCCCCTGACCAAAGAGACGAAAAACAGTGCCTCACTAATTATGCCATTGCTTTCCTAGAATCAGCTGGAGATTATAGCCACGTAATAATAGTAGCTAGACAGGTAAAATTGAGACAATCTTGGTTTATTTATATGTGGTCCTTTAAGTCATACTTGTTTTTTACCCTAAAAAAAAAAAGCTAGGGAGATACACAAAATAAATTGAATTTCTATAATTGTCAAAAGGGGATTAACGATGACATTTATTTAAATAAATTTAGTTATACCTTGACTTTTAAAAAAAGTTTGAAGCAACTTATAAGGACATTTTAGTTACATAGGAATAAGGACTTCCCTGGTGGTTCAGATGGTAAAGCATCTGCCTGCAATATGGGAGACCCTAGTTAGATCCTTGGGTTGGGAAGATCTCCTGGAGAAGGAAACGACAGCCCACTCCAGTATTCCTGCCTGGAGAATCCCAGGGATGGAGGAGCCTGGTAGGCTACAGTCCATGAGGTCGCAAAGAGTCAGACACGACTGAGCGACTTCACTTCTTCACTTCAAGGTCACTTACGGTAACTTAACATCATAAAGCTTGTTGTTGTTGTCAGTCACTAAGTCGTGACCAACACTTTGCAGCCCTGTGGACTGCGGCACATCAGGCTTCCCCATCCTTCACTGTCTCCCAGTTTGCTCAGATTCATGTCCATTGAGTCTGTGATGCTATCTAACTGTCTCATCTTCTGCCATCCTCTCTGTTGCCTTCCATCTTTCTCAGCATCAGGGTCTTTCCCAATGAGTTGGCTCTTTACATCAGGTGGCCAAAGTATTGGAGCTTCAGCATCAGCATCAGTCCTTCCAATGAATATTCAGGGTGTCTACTAGACATCTTAAAGTAACAGATAAATCCTCAGAATTCTGACTAATAAACTCAGGGTATTTTGTGAGATGTTTCTTTCTTCTTGGTAGTGAGGCAGAAAAGAACTTCCTCATACGAAAAGAATATTCATAGCTCTGCAGTGCCAGCCAAGCCAATTAGAAGACCCAAATGAAAGAAACTACTCCAATAATGTTTTCTTTCCTTTTGGAAGTTCTTTCTGCCTCACTACCAAGAAGAAATATCTCACAAAATATTCTGAGTTTATTGGTCAGAATTCTTAGGATTTATCTGTTACTTCAAGAGGTCTAGTAGGCACTAACTGAACTTACTCACTTAACTTTCTCAAATTAAGTTTTCAACGAGAATCTAACTCCTTTTCACCAAGTTAAAGTACACACAACAAAAGCTTCGGTGACTTTCCTGTTTTCCTTTGGGATTCATTTTGCCTTTCTCCTCAATTAATTAGCATGCCACTTTCCAAGGACTGATGCCTGAAGCTAGTCTAGCTACATTCATCCTTTCTCCCTTCATTTGCTTGACATATGTATTGAGTTCATACATGTTAGTGCCAGACGCTGTGTCACATGCTGGTTAGTTTCTCCCTCATGGAGCTTATAATCTACTCTAAACAAACATGTAACATGAAAATGTAGTGGCAAATTGTAAACTGTATGAGAGAGTGCAGGAGCTGTGGGTACATCTGTGGAAGGGGACTTGATTGGTACCAAGATTGGTGTAGTCACAGAAAGCCTCCCAGAGGAAGTGGCTGTTTGTCTGACATATGCTGGATTTAGTAATATTAGGCAAGAAAGACTGTCACAGTTTTCTTTTATAATTTTAACTAACTTCATGTACATCTGGTGTATTCTTATTACTGTGCATCTCAGGTTTAGAAGTCTTCTTCCACACAGTACATTTGAGTTCCCTGAGGATAGGGGCTCTGTGAGCTTCCTTTACTCTCCTGAATGTCAGTCTAGCATCTCACCACACTCCTGCTGGGCTACATGGGAAGGTGGTTTATGGTAGGATAAAATGCCATCAAGAAATTTTGAAGCTTTCTCTAATCCATTTGTGTGGATTTTGTTCATTTTTGAAGACAAGTGTTCGATTTTGGGGGGGTACTTATTTTTATTATGTAGTTTTATTTGTTTGTTTTTAATAAGTTTTTTTTAACCTCAAAAAATTATTCCCTTGATTTCCCTGCTTTCATATCAAGCCTCTTCAGAGTTTCATGCTCTGGATGTGTTTAGTGTTTCCAAATGAATGTGAATGTGTCGGCCTTAATTTTGTTTGGTACTTGCATCACAGAGGATGTTATAATCAGCTAGTTATTCTCCCAAAACAAAGCTTATAGGCAAGGTAACAGACCCACCCATTAAATCCCTAAGAAAACAGAGAGCTTTTTTTTTTTTTTTTTCATTCTTACAAGGTGCCCATTCTTTCCTCACTTTGGCTTGTACACTGACCCCATCTGTGATAGTGGACTCTGTAAGGTTTGGCCCAGACATCATTTACTAACATTGTTGTTATACTTTATGGAAGACAAGATTAGAAATAACACCATTCAGTTTGTGACAGGTGTGACAGAGCAATCTTCTTGTTACTATTTGTCCCAACTGTTGTTTCATGATGATTATATGTTAAGGTTGTGCCACTCTCTATTTGTAGGGGATGGGGTCTCAAGTGAAGAGTGAGATCATTTATTGTATTCATCATCACAGTCTTTCCAATGTGCTGGAAAGTGGTGTAACCCTTAGATCAGACAGGTGGATGGAGTGGGGAGGTCTTTACTTGGTTATAAAGATAGATCCTTCTATTGGTCCTGATGGAAATGGATCTGAGTGCCCACTGGGCACTGTTGTTAGTGGAAAGGAAGATAGGAGAGTAAAGACTGGTGGTGTGTACAAAAGGCACTGGAGTGAGTTGTGGTGAACTTGTACGAGCCATCTGAACTAGGTTATAGCTTGATTTCAAGCAAAGATAATTTTGCAAAAGCATTGTCCTCTCTGTAAGCTTGACAGTTTCCAAAACCTTCATTTTTTTTCTCATGAGAGCAATGATGATATTAATGAATAGGATTTATGATACTATAAAATAATATGTGATAACAATTAGAAGATTTTTCCTCCCCACTGGTACTTCTGTCATGCCCATCCCTCCAAATCATTGGGTACATCCAGCCACAGCTTTTCCAAGAATTGAATATAATACAAAACTAGTTGTTTTTGACATTTTCAATGGAGAAACCAAGTCTTGATATTCAGGATGCTTCTGAACTGGAATGTTGACCAATTGGAACTGAATCAGCCTTTCTCATCTCTTAAGTGCATAGTGGGAAAATAAATGTTTTTTTTTCCTATTATTTGACAATATGGCAAAACATTTTTAAAGCTAATAAACATAGTTATTCTAGAAAACAAGAAAGAGAAGTCTCTATAGAATAGAATAAGGATAGTCCCCTAAAAGAAAAAAAGCAATGAGGAACAAATAAAATTCATAACATTCTGAAGCTGTGAAGTCAGCCCACAGGTAGCAGAGGGTGGAGACTCAGGTGAATGCTTGGAAAAAAGAACTGACATCTTTATGCCCACACAAGTTGTATACATAGCACAGGACCACATCTGCACAGTTTTAGTGAAAAGGGGTTCTGGGACAGATGCCGCCTGTTTTCTACTCTCTTGGCTGAGCTTAAAACATCAGTAAAGTAAAAAGTGAAAGTGAAGTCGCTCAGTCCTGTCCGACTCTTTGCGACCCTGTGGACTGTAGCCCACCAGGCTCCTCTGTCCATGGATTCTCCAGGCAAGAATACTGGAGTGGGTTGCCATTTCCTTCTCCAGGGGAATCTTCCCGACCCAGGGATCAAACCCAGGTCTCCCGCATTGCAGGCAGACACTTTAACCTGTACCTCCTGCCATATAGCTTGGGGCTCCTGCAGCATGGCTTGTAGAATTATGAGAGTCTGTATCTGTGCCTTAGCAGAAGCAAATCTAGAAGTGGATCTGTGAAGAGTGCAGTCCTGGGTTCCAGGCCTGCTCTGGAGCCAGACTTCCAACAGAGCCCATGGTGAGGCCACCACAAACATGNACTTTAACCTGTACCTCCTGCCATATAGCTTGGGGCTCCTGCAGCATGGCTTGTAGAATTATGAGAGTCTGTATCTGTGCCTTAGCAGAAGCAAATCTAGAAGTGGATCTGTGAAGAGTGCAGTCCTGGGTTCCAGGCCTGCTCTGGAGCCAGACTTCCAACAGAGCCCATGGTGAGGCCACCACAAACATGCTATAAGAGACCAGGATGCCCTAGAGGAGATAACCCTTGAAAAATTACTACACAGGCACTTAACAAAGATGATAAAGGACAAATGACCAACTTGGTAAACAGAAAAGCTGACTAAAGAAAATAAGCAACTAGTACAACTAGAAAGGACTTTGAAAAAGTCATTTTGATGTTATTAGAGAGATAAGGAAGGGATTACAACCATGAGAGAAGAATGAAAGTTTAAAAGTTTAAAAAGAAAAATAAGG